>CAJHQP010001293.1:0-121826 GCA_905132765.1 Moricandia arvensis
GAGATTTGGGGGCATGAGAGGAGATGCCTCCGCCTAAACCAGCTAGGTTCCCAGCTCCCTCATTGGATGGTTCAGCTCCATCCTCCTGCTCCTGCTGCTGCTGCAGCTCCTCCTCGTCCACAGGGACTTCCAAAGGGTCCAAGGGTTCCTGCTGACCTCCAGGTTCCTTATTACCCAACTCCTCCCGAGTTGGTAACACTTGGGATGGACTAGCACCATCCTCACTTGCTGTCCTGGACGACTCAGACACATCCTTTCCCTTTCTTTCCTTGGACTTCTTGGTAACCTTAGACATTTAAACCACAAAACATTAAGTTCCAGAGTGTACCAAACTTCCAGAACCTCAAAACAAATAATCTAAGTTACACAAAATCAGGACCAAACCGTGAGACCCAGCCGGATGTGTGTGAACCAACCCATAACCCCCAAATCCTAGAACCAAGCATGCTCTGATACCAACTTGTAAGACCCAATCCTGGTCCATTGAACCCAAACCAGATCCAAGTCTTAACCTAAACAATACTAAGGTTGATTCCGGTTTTAAGTCAAATAATTTCTAAGTCCTTTTAACAAAACTGAGGTTCATTCATTTCAGAGTTAGAATTAATATCAAATAAGGGGCAAACAGATTGTATAAATATAAATCAGAGTGATACAAAGTATTCATGTGATCCAAGTTGCACAATTGGCTATCATAAGTTCATAACTTAAACGTTTCTACCCCTAAACCCACACACACATCCATCCCGGCCTGAGTCCTCACGGTTCCTTGGCCTTGCCACGGTCCTTGTCTTTACCTGAAACCACACAAGCACAACAGCATGATAATATGTCCGATAACTTAACCACAAACCTAAGTAATTGCATGGTTCTGCACCTAAGAACTATCTTGGACCAATTCTGACTCTTTTTCAAAAGTCGTCCAAAAACTAAATAAAATTCATGAAAATTCGTGATAAATACTAACTAGAAGTAATCCATGGTCGGATTCACCAGAAACCTCCCCGAGCCCTAAGATCCGACCCAAACAGCCCAAAGGCCAAAATATGGTTTTTGAGCAAATCAAGTCCAAATCGTGTCTAGTCTTTTCTAATAATTCTTATAAATTCTAAAACATCTATCCTCAAGTTTTCAAGCCAAACGAACACATATAGAGTGGTTTGGGATCATGGAACTCATTCCTGGCCGATAAACTGTCCAATGGAACCAGCCTTATGCTTGGTCCATGGGAAGGCCGTTCTGATCACCAAACTCTCATAGACATAACAGGAGAGGAAGATATAAAAAGAAGACGAACAGAAATGGGCGTGATCAGAGTTCCAGAGATCATAAACCACATGTTCTCAGACAATGGTCCATGCCTTTGGTTACATGATCCACACCACTGACCTTAGAGGATCGATCCTTCTGGCCACAATCCTTCTCCTTCTCCTTACCACGATCCCTTTGTCTGGTATCCATTTCTGCGCCTTGATCTTCACAGAACTCACATGGTTGGAGAGATCACACGCCTTAATACTCACACGGATTTAGCCTTCAAAATCGGTTCTTCTTTCTCTCTTTTCTCTCTGGATTTTGGCAGAGGTTTGCCTTGTGTTTCTGACTGATTAATTTCGTCCAGAGGGTCTTATACTTATAGGGAAGGACGTGTGTAACTGTCTATGGGCGAACAGGCACGAATTGGGGGCACAAAACTGCCCAAAACTGCCAAACTGCCCATTCCCACCCTTTCTGCCCAAAACCGCCCAACTGCTCTCTTGGGCGTGTGGGCTTTCTGGAAATAGGCCCATATGTCCTCCTGGATCCCTTGTTCAATTTCCAAGACCCACGGACCCTTGCTGGATCAGGCCAGACCCAACCAGACCCATAACCGCCCATGACCCGTCCACACCGGCCCGGACCATAACACTTCACCGAGCTGAGATAAGCTGACCACTAGCTGCTCCATCTGAGTGAGCTAGTTCATCAGCTCCAGCTAGCTGACCTTCCTGGAGTGAGCTACCTCTGAGCTACTCCTAGCTGGTTGATCTCCTTCCAGCTGGTCCGAGCTTCATCCGCGCATCGTCCAGCTGTCTATACTCTTGTCCAACTTCCTTAAGCTTCCCGGAGCTTACCCAAAACTTACCCAGAGCTTGGTTGAGCTGCCTCAAGCTGTCCTGAGCTGTTTTGAGCTCTTCCTTACACCTCCCAGCTGCATTAAGCTCATTTCCATCCTTTCCTGGTTAAGTCTCAGCTTCCTGATGCACCTAACCTGCTTCCCGGACCATGATACCTCATGGTTAGACCCTAAGGCCTTGCTGGTACGTTTTCTTGTACCATGATCCGTCCCAACGATCCTGTCTAGGATCGGGGACATGACAGACTGTATCAGCATCATTGTCCATTAAGTTTGAGATCTCGAAAGATTCAGAGAGAAAGGGGGAAGAAAGGAATAAGAGAAGACTCTGTGCCTAGTTGTTCAGATAATTGCAGAGGAAGAGTCCATGTGTCCTTTGATCGATATTCCCAGGTAAAGCCTACACTTTATTTTATGCAAAGAAATGAAATCTATAGAGGGGTGAGTCATAGTATTTGCTAAGTTGTTGGTACACTGGATTTGGTTGCTATACTAGGATAGGGTATATAAAGTTTCTCTGTGATTGACTTTATAGGATGTGGTTGCAACAAAGTAAGTTGACATTTAAACTTAGACATTATGTGAGTCTCCGCTTTTCAGAACCTCTTTCACAGGCTTAGGTTTCTTGAGGACAAGCAAAAGGTTATGTCTGGGGGAGTTGATATAGCCTATTTGTTACCAGTTTTAGGCCATATTCTACGCTCAATTTAGGGTCTATTATGTGTGTCTAGGATATGTTTTGGAGATAAATGAAGATACTTGAAGCTTTTGAAGCATTTATAGGAGAAGAACCCGTAGCCGACTATTTGAGGAGTCGAAGTACAAGACTGTCGTCGATTGACGACACAGCCTTGGAGACGACCGATGATTAAATACCAAGGTCGATCGATGTTGTACACTTGCCATCGATCGACGCCCAACTCGCAAGAGATCTGATTGAAAAGCTCAAGTTTAGAAGAAAAATGACAAGAATGCGCCATACGAGTTTTGACCTAGGTTTTAGGGTTTTTATATTTATGCGCATGTATTGAAAGCATGCAGAGTGTGCAAGTACAAGCATAGGCAAGGCTTGACACAACTCACAAAGCTTTATAGTTTTAGTTTTTTTAGGGGAGAAGATTCATAACTCCTTAGCGAGATTTGTATTGGAACCCAAATATTTTATCTATGCATTCTATTGAGACTATTGTTCTTTCTTTGATTATGTCTGAGTAGTCATAAACTAGATTTAGGGTTGAACGATAGCAATCATGGATCCTAAAAATAGGATTGCTAGTTAAGTTAATATGCATCAATATAGTTGTGCTTAATGCTCGCATTCTAGAGTAGCTAATTCGGATCTCAAAGTAGGACATAGACGACTAGAGAGTAGGTTCGGTGTCAGAATAGACTCCATTGAACTAGGCTGTTGGGCTCATGTGAGAGCTGGTCTAATAAGTCTTGTGGACTTATCAAATCTCGTTCACACTTCTTTCTGATTTCACTGTCGATAGGCATCAGGCCTTAGCCGTCGATCGATGGTCTTTCCTTTTGCTCGCATACGAGAGTTGGAGTTAAAAGGATCAGAATAGTTAATATTTGAGTCCTAGTATATTTACCTATCTGTTCTTCCTATCCACTATAATCCATTAGGCTTGAAACCCTAGATCTAGCATATTTACATTTGCATTATTTCCATATTTGCATTATTAGCATATTTCCATATTGCATCTCTACTTCTTGATAAGGAATATTTCCTTAACTGATTGTTTGCCACCAATAGGTATATTCACCTAGCTTAATCTTTAGAAACAAGAAATCTATTTTGTACCATTGTTCTCTGTGGATTCAATCCCTAAGTACTACACCTGATCTCTTTTGGCAAGAGTCCTATTTGTGTGTTAAAGACTAGGTTTAATTTGATAGTGATTTGTTTAGGATATTTATACCCTACTTGAACAATAAAAACACGCATGTCACTTGCTTCTAGAGTAATTAACTAGAAACCTGATCATAGGATAGTTAGGCGCACGCGAGAGCATGGTCTATTACCTGAATTGAATCCTGCTGAGATAGGTTGTTAGATACATGAGAGAGCTGGTTTAATTAACTTAGTGAACATATCAAATTAGTTCATAATGCTTGACTTAAGAAACCATCTATCGATGCTAGTTCAACATAATCGATCAATAGTCATTCCGAGGTCACATACGAGAGCTAGAACAAGGACTTAGTCAATAGATTAGACTCATATCGAGAGCTGGTCGTCTTTTACATTAGATATCGAGTTCTAATATTGATACCCTTAGCTTATATCCTCTAAAGTCCACTTGCCTGAGTACCTAAGTCTAGCACCTATCCTTCCATCAAACAACAAACTGCATGATTCACTTGCTTTATTATTGCTCTATATATTATCTGACCTAGTGTAGTCTAAAACTCAAGTTTATTGTGTGAGATATCGAGTCTCTGTGAATACGATCCTTAAGTACTGCAATCAATCTCTTATTTGAGAGAGTTGCTCATGTGGTAATTTGAGCACATCGTCACCCATAGGCGACTAGACACTCAACAATGTCTTTTTGCCAATGGGCGACTAGACAAAACCTTCTTCATCATCCTATCTGTCATATCTTTACTAAGACGTCTCTTGTTTTGTCTCGATTGGAGTTTTTGTTAAAGTTTACGATCAAAAGTGTAAATTGTTTTCTCGCCAAAACTTCAAGTCAATCGTGTTCTAACCATCGAAACCTGGGGGTTATATTGTTTTGCTTTCAGTTTCAACCCAGAGGTTCTCTCGTTTTGGATTCTTAAGCCTAGAGGTTGTTTTCTTCGATCGTTCTTGGAAAGCTAAAAGAAGGAAGAACAGGCTGTGAGCGTTGAGAAGGGCCAGTATTCCATAAGGGGAAGCAGATCATATGGCTGATAAAGTTATGTAATTTTCTTTGTAGTTATCACCTGCTGATCCTTTACATGCCGAAGGTGTTAAAGAGAATCAACTGCTATCTTATAATGTTGATGCCAACGTAACTTTCAGGATTAGTTCTGGCATTATTATTGAAGTACCTCTTATGGATGCTGACAATCACATGAATTCTGAACAGGAAATAATTCCTCCATCTTATGCTATCGTTACAAGAGCTTTTAATGATGATGACCATGCCATCGGTGACAATATGGATGAGAAATAACTGGAATGAGTTGATGCTTATGGAGGAAGATTTATTTCTAGGTAATTAGGTGAAGAAAATTGAACTACCACCAATGGGGGAACAGGAAAAAAACGATGTCAACAATGTTAATTACGCGTAATGAGCCACTTTTTCTCAAAGTGAATCCTGATGAAACAGTCTCAGATGGAATGGGTTTGAAAAAGCTGACATGAAGTGTATCAAGAGCAATTTTCTATCCATGATCTCAGTCTATTAATAATGAGAGTCTTTGTCGAGCCTCTCCTAGGATATGGGTAACCTTTACAGCATAGTTGGTGGAAGTAACTGAGCGAGGAATACTTCGCTGCAACAAGATGCTAGTTCAAGGAAACAAAATAATGATTCGCAAACTTCCGGAAAAAGTTTGGTGGATTATGTTAGGATAATTTTGTGCAGTACTTTGTTGGTACTACTGAAACGTTAAGTGGGTAATTAATAAGCAGGAAGAGAGCTCAAAAGTATTGTTATATTGATCTTTAGAGCCGGAACTACAACATGTGGTACATGAACCCTTTGTCTAGCCGGCAAGCTCTAATTTTTAGTATATAATAGTAAATCCCTAGTTATGGGATTTGGGTCCCCCTTATATTGGTTGTACCTAGTGAAAACTAGGTCAAGGACTTCCAAAATATGGAGAATCCCTTTTTAGTACAAGTTTTCCATTTCACCCAGAGACATGGATTGAGCCGGGTCTGAGCCAGGATTTATCTAGGCATAGATCAAGTCCTCCTGCTCGAAAGCATGAGTAATACCTTCTTGGATTATTTATCCCCTACAGTTTTCCTCTTATCTTTTGAATTCATAGGTGCAGTCGGGAGATAACTTGGGCACTTCGGTCAACCAAAGTCTTTCCTTCTCATCAAGTTTATCATGAATAGGAATTCACTTCTTTAGTGTCCTATCTTGGTTATTCTTTCCTGGACTATGTATGAACCCGTGAGTAAAAATCTAATCGTAAGTAGTCAAAGAATGTTTGTTTTTACAAGTTTTTCCAGGCACGGAGCCTGATGAGATAAATTATCGTGAAGGATTTGTGATCTTACTCTGGCATTTCAGTGGATAACGAGATTCGTCTCTTGGAACATGGTCTTGATGGAAAATAGCCTTCCAATAGTCTGATTAGAATGGTGTGGCCTGATGTGATGAAGGGGTCACTATTTGCACTATAGTGGGTACTTGATCTCTTTTTTTTAGTCAACGGTTCCTGGTCTATGCCACGAATTCTAAGCAGTAAAATGCTACAATGGGCATATATAGCTGTCTGACAGATGAAAATCATGTGAATTTTTTGGAATCTACCGTAGGATTCGTTATCAATTCCAGAAGCAGGAGTTATTGATCTGTTGGTTTGCATAGAGGATTGTAAAAAGGCTCGATATAGCTTTTATTATGCACTTTCAAATTAACCCTATGAGCTAACTTTTTTCTCTCTCAAATAAGAGGCTTTTTGTAGTACTTAGGGATCGGATCCACAAAGACTCTAAGATCACAAAATAGATTTATTGCTTCGAAATAAAGGTAGATGAAAGTATTGATTTATGAATACTGATTAAAAGATTGGTTTAGTTTGTGAAGATTATTTGGAAGAATTAGACTTAGGGGAAATATCACGTAGCCTAGGTAATGCAAACTAACAGAATGTTAAGGGTTTTAGTGAAGCGCTGTTCTGAACTCAAACTCTACGGTTTAGATAAGTAACTCTCTTGATTCTTAACAGAGTGTCGATCGACAGCCACTGAGTGGTATCGGTCGGTGCTACTTCTAAACAGATGTGATTTGCGTGTTTGATGTGTTCTCCAACCCTCTAGTTCACCTCTCGTTTGTCACTGGAATTTTAGACTTTTTAAGATATGTTTCAGGGTATAACCACGCTCTTGCTTGCGCTATAACGTCCTATAATCTAAGGTTGAAGTGATCGGGTTCAACTTAGCATTAACTACTTTAAAAAAGAACTTATTAGAATAACCCTAACAATTTTAGAACATCAGAAAGTGATTAACTACCCTAGAAGAACACTAAATCTAACAATAGACTGCTCAAAAATGATTGTGAAAAACATGATGAATAGATAAATGAATTGCATAGAAATAGTAATAATAAAACAAGGGAGTTCAAAATCTTAGTCTAATAATGGAATAGGATCTCTCTCTCCAAAGGTAGCCGTCAAGGTTGCAAGTATCAAAGGGTTGTGTAAACAAGTGTCTTGAAAAACAGCTAATAAACCTAATAAATAGCCTAATACACGGCAAAGGACTTGTATTGCAAACAGTGGAACTTCTGGGTAGAATCGTGATTTATTCATATCTTAATTAACTCGGTGGAAGTATTGACCGTCAATCGACACTTAAGGTGAGACGTCAATCGATGGTCTTAACGTTTTCTTGGTCTGACTTTGAGTTTTCGGGTGAGCATTCTTCAATACTCCAGAATGATCTAAAAGCTCCAATGGCTTCCCATGAGTACCTGAACCTGTAAAGACTCCAAGACAATACCAATTGCATATAAAATACTCTAAAACCGTATACATATTGTGGGTAAAATCAGGTAAAAACCATGACATATCAATGTCCGATTCCAGTATTTTGAATTTCTTGCAGATTTTCCTTTCCCTCTTTGCGTGATAAATTCATTATGAGAATTGAAGTCTAACTTTATCGTAGAAGAAACTTAACTTATTTCTTGATATTCGGGAACTATCATTTTCCTTTTCTCAGTGGTAGCATATATGTGGGTGAAAGAGTTTCGGAAGTATCTCTAAAATGGAAGACGAGGGGTTTCAATGGAAATACACCTCTAGAGTGATTCTTTCTATATCCACCCTTCATATCCAATTCTGTGAATTTTCGAAGGACTGGAAGTTTTTCAAAATTTCATTTTTTCTCTGGGTTGTTCGTAGGTGGTCGCATGAAGCCTAGACGACTTATTGGGAGTCCCTTCTCTTATCATGTTCCTTGATGGGATAGGATTTCAGAAGCTGATCACGAGGTTGTTCTGGCGCCTCCTCTGCGACGTTGTCATTCTCAGGGGTTTGTAGGAGAAGGACCTCATTCCTATATTTTAGAGGATGATATTCTGGTGATATGGAAGGCGTTTTCCCTGCCTCTGTCTATTGACCGTCGGAGCCGTACTTGGTTTGAACGACCTCATGATGGAGGGACTGATGGGGTAGCTATCTACATGGCATTCTTGGAAGCGGGCTTTAGAAGGGGAATACCTACCCTGATAGCTGATTTTCTTCGTATTTTGAGTATCTCTCCTTCTCAACTTATCCTCTGACTTAGAGAAATCTAATTGCAATTTACGTATTGGGTGAGTTTCACGGTATATCTTTTGGTATACATGAGATCTTGCTTTCCTACTATTTTGCTCCCTTGGATAGTAAAAAAGGATTTATCAGATTCGTTCCTGAGATGGCGAACCGATAGTTGAGGAGCCATTAAATAGTACCAAAGATAGCATGCCCTTCGGAGACCATTGTAATAGGAGATACTTGTTCATGAAGATTAGAGGGACTTTTGTTATTTCCCTGACTCTGCTCTGTGTTGGTAAGATTTCTTGTAAATTTAAAAGCGAATCATTTATACTGCTTTCCTCTGATATGTTTTCTTTCTGTTATGTTTCCTGTTCGGTATCGTGCGGAAGAATCGGTGAAGGAGCCATTAACTATTCCAAGGAGGCTGAGATGGGTTTTCCTCTTGGTGAGTAGGGAGTTTTTTTCCTTTAGATATCTGATGTGAAATTTAGCACTGATATTTACTGTTCCCCGCTCCTTTTATTGTATTTTGTAGGAAATAATCTGAAACCTTCAGTAGCGGCCATCTACGAAGAATTTAATAGTATGAAAGAGTGAAAGAGGCGTCCTCACCCTTGGACTATAGCGGTCATAGATGCCCATGATTTTCCAGTCATAGATGCATCTGCCTTTCCAATCCATTTGTCTACTCGGAGATTACAATTGTTAGGAGGTGATGAGGTCCTCTTCCTGTGACTTGGGAGATGTTCGTTAGGGATCCGAGTATGGAAGAAAGAGGGAAAAATTATCTTTCTTCGGCGAAGGTTCAGACCCTAATCAGTCAGCAGGGCTCAGTAATTAAGAGTGCGAGGGTTACTGCCCAATGGGATCTTATGAAGGAATAGCTGGAAAACCAGGTTGAGAACTGGAACCCTGAGGAAGAATTTTGTCAGTATCAGCTGATGATAAGGATCAGTGATGACCTGGGGGGGGTTTCTTCTATGTTGATTCCTGACAGCAGTAGAGGGTCGACGCCACCTGGAGGCCGACCTCGTTGATGGCCTTGCTTTTTGTTTTACTGTTTTGATTTTGTCGTTATCCCCTTGATGGTTCTAGAACTGTTCTAGGTCTTCATGCCCTTCGTTTCAGTACTAGAACTCTGGTTCTTCATGGCCAATTATTTTAATGGAATTTTTTGTTTTATTCCTCCTTCTTCCTTACCTTTTGCCCTCAATGGGATTTCTGAATCAACTGTCTGGTCCTTGATCTACCTATCATAGTAAAAAGTTAGCGATCTGGCTATATCTCTTTTGAGATTTGAAGTTGCATTCAGATGGTAGGATCTGGAGCGTGTAAACCTGTGAAGATCTGGAACACATCTTTTAACTCACTGACCACATGAATCCCTCCAATATCTACACCTCTCCCAACTTTGATTGTGGAGATTGTGGCTAAATAGGACACAACCCATATCCAACATCAAATTTTCATGGATTACCGAGAGTACCAAACTATATAAAGTAATTCTTATTCTTTAGAACTCTATCATTCTACTCCCCATTTCAAACAATAAACTCCCTTAGTGATAGCCCTAACTGTCCCGATACTTTCTCAACTAGTCCATGCCTACGATGATTTCATGAACTTTATCCCTTGTCATTCTTATCTCACTTCCTCTTCATGGCACTTAGTTTACTAGGCGAAGAAGACTGTGAATGTGACCTTACACGGTGTATCTCGTCAAGGTTGGATTCCAACATTGTCGCTTTTCAACCAGATCAGAGACGGTGTTGAAGGTGTGAACAAAGCATTGGGTGCAAAGTTCTACCCTTTAGAATCAGATGAGCCGTTACACTTCAGCTGCCTCATCCTCAAGTTCCTTCAAACATACTGCCAACAAAGAATAAATTCACCCTCATACTCACAGAAAGTTTTACGTCCTTGAACTAGATCCAAGAACTTATATCCATCCAGTCACATGTGTCTAATGGAAAGTACGTGCGAATGACCTCGTGTTAGAAATCTGCAAAGCTCTCTACACATCCATCAGTACGTTTGTCTAATGCAAGCCATCAATTATGTACATCTCCTTCTAGGAGGTCGACTGCAATGTCTTTCTTTTACTCATTCGGGCAGCGTGTGGACTTGAAGTTTTAGATCAACCGGCTCCTCCAATTTCCAGGCTCGATTGGGTCAGCTTACCCTTGAAGTGCCTTGTTCCCAAATAGGAAATTTGCTGAAGAAGTCTCAGATAATCCAATTTATTCATGGTCCTCATCTGCGGTGGATCAATCTCGACCACTCTGGCCGTTTTAGCAGCACGTACACCAGCAAATAGAATAGCCACATAAATGATGGTAGACTGACCCACAAACAGGTTCACCATTTGGTGTGAATGTCTAGGCCAGTGAGGCAAACTGATTCATGACCGCCTTGAGCGCATACTCCACTTTCCCATATATGGCGATAACGTTCTCTCCACCAAACGCTTCGTCATTTTCCTCCACATCAGGAAAAAGAGTTATGGAATGCATTTGATGATTCTCCATTTCCTCTAGGTATTGCTCCTGAAAGTGGTTTGTGGGATCATCAATTCGAGTTTCGACATGATTAGTTTCAAACGTAGGTGTTTCCCAACTAGTCAAGTCACAGGTCCAATTGGTGTAGGAATTATTGGATTTGTCACATCTGCAGCTGCTTGACTTGGTTCCTTCGGTCCCTTGTCTGTAATACCCTCAGACATAAATAAGGTCATTGGGACAGGCTGTGGTTTGAGGAAACAAACCAGCCGGTCATAGACCCCAAGGCAAGCGTTACATGGCCTAAGTATGAAGGTTAAGTGAATCAAAAGTCTGAGAGTTAGCCAAATAGAAAAGGAAAGGAGGATATAACAGCTGGACAAAGCATTCAACAGTTGGACGATGCGAATAGGTAGGTCGATCAGCTGGACAGAGTTTCACCAAGCTCGGTCTAACTCACACTGAGTAGAGTCAGCTTCAATAGCTGAACTAATTCTCACTCAGCTGTACCAGCTGGGGATAAGCTCATCTCAGCTAGATTGAGTGTTCACTCCTCGGACAGTTGGGCCGGATCCGAGCCGTAGTCGGGCCATGTGGTCGGGTAAATGGGTATATGCCCAAGATGCACCTGCTTAGGGGAAGTTAAGGGTGTGGGTTACTCCCATAGGCGAAAGGATGAGATATGGACCATTGATGAGATCAATGGCCAAAAATGATACCAAATAGATGCAACCCTTGAAAAGTAACTTCCCATTCTTCTATTAAAGGACGTAAATTACGTGGGCTAGGAGACACATTCATGGCTGTATATTACAGCCTAATACACAAAGATAGTCGAGAGGGAGAAGAGAAAGAGATCGGCCCATAACAAGGCTGATATTGGTGATTTGTTGGATCCTACAAGAAATATCGATTGTGGCAAGGAACAGCCAACTGGAATGAATAAAAGAGGCAAAGAGAAAGGACTGTAGAGGGTCTAACACACCAGATCACACAGCCAAGGTTTGTGGAGTAATCATTGAAACATAGGCTAAGATCATCGGGTGGTCCGAACAAGTGTAAGGCCATGGGCGACCAGTTATGTCCATTTCTCCCCTTTTACATTTGAATATTTCTTCTTCTACTTTTCTGAATTTTTGTGGGGTTATTACGGGAATGTCTTGTGTTAACCCAATGTCATGTCCAAATGAAACCAACCATGGACCTTGAACATTGGTCGGACGTGCGTGTTGTCTGTATGGTCATGGTTATGGATCGATGGTCTCTTTAGACTAAGGGATATCCCGATTGCTTGTTGGGCATTACATGGTATTTGGTCCATTGCATGGGTAGATGTCCAAGGCCCAATGATCCGTTTTATGCAGATGTGCCAATCGACCATGGTGTGGATTGGTTTTGTTTATTTAATGGCTTGGTCTAACAAAGGGAAATCCGATTATGGTGTAAATGGATTGGGTTGTACTTAGATGTGATAAGGATCACATACCTTTATGAATGGGCTGGATCATGGTTGGTATGGATCGATCATGTTTGGTCTAACTCGATCAAATGAAGTAATGGTCGGATGCGATGCATTGGCTAGATTATATGGAGTGAGTTATGAAAACTTTGTTTGAGTTGATCACGGCCTGAACAATCAGAATTTGACCTATGTTCGGGTTTGAATGGTTATTATCATGGGTAAAAGGTTAGAGTGTGACCTTTCACCAAGCTGGTTATTCATGACATATAACTGAGTGGTGGGAAATTATTGTAAGATAGACTTTTGGGCCGTATGGTCTATAAGGGCTATTGATGACCAATAACTCTATTAGTCATAATCTTGACTTGGATTAAGGGTATGATGAGTGTCCTAGAGAATAGGCATGAGACACCTGGAAGGATGCGACTTGCATTAATAGTAGACAAGAGCCGCGTAAGGAATGGCGATCGATCCATGATCCATGTGTGATCAAGATTAATGGTCTTAACTTCTTTATGTATCAAGGCCGTGTCACTATGAAATAGTGACCATAAGGAATGCTTCATATCAACCTTGGTTGTTGGGGGTAAAAACGGTAATCTTGAAATCAAAGTCCGGGATTGCTAAGACCATCCCCCGAAGGAAACTCATTCTGAACAATCATACAAAATAAGTTTTGGGACAACAAAGAACCATGCACATCGACTAAAAAAGCAGCATTGTCTAGTCCTCCATGGGCCACTAGACACGGAGTATGGTCTAGTCGCCCATGGACGACTTGAAAATAAGCATAGTCTAGTCTCCCATGGACGACTAAACACTCACCAATTTCTAGCTGCCCATGGGCGGCTAGACACTATACCAGTGTTTAGCCGCCCGTAGGCGACTAGACACTCACCAATGACTAATCTACCATGGGCGACTAGACCACACCATCCTTACCATACTCTTTGTCCTATCTTTGCTAAGACGTCTCTTGTTTCGTCTCTACTGAAGCTTCCGTTGAAGTTCTACGAAAAAAATCGTAAAACTTGTTTTCTCGCCAAAAGTTCAAGACAATCATGTAAAACGACAATGATTATCTTAAACATCATCATTCTCTCAACTACATGAGTGGTTTGTTATTTTGCGGAACCAAACATCGTATAACCATAGGAAGGATGATTTCTCCAAAATAAACCGTAAAATTGCCAAATTCATAAAATGGCCCGAACGGGTCTATAACACGATAAAGGCCGACTTACGATTTCAGAAGAGAATGAACCCGATTGCAATGACAGTCTACCGAACTTCCACAAAGGATAGATGTAAAGAAGATACTTGTCAAGTCTTAGGATAATTACAGAAAATTGAGAAGATAAGTAAGATTTATGCGGAAGAAAAACTCGAATGGGAGGGGGGGGGCAAAAGAGGAAAGACGAACGACCTAGGAGACCTATATTTATAAGAGCTGAGAAAAGGAGGGGGGATCCGCAAATTAAGTTTTGGGGAAAGTTATTTTTAGCTTTTGGAGAACTTAGGATCTAGGAGGCTAGACTAGCGAGTTTGATACTTAGACCGTTTTATTGTTTTGTTTCTTCTTTTCTCCACTGTTGACGAATTTTCGTCCATCTTGTTTTCGGTGAATATCTGTAACTTTATTTATTCTTAGTCAATAAAATGCCTCAGTGAAACACTTTTGATATCTAGTTATTGTCTCTTTTTCGTATTCGTGTGTTTACTTAGGGAATCCGGGACCTCAAGGAAAGTTAAGATTTCTTAGCTTTCCTCTGTTCACTAAAATCGACAGTGCAAATTTTGGTTCGCACAGCTTGGCGCTAGAAGGAGGGGGTGGTCGAATTCTCTAACACCATCACCGAACTATCAGGAAGTGATATGTCTAACCAAACAGACAGCGCCGCTATCTCTTTCAAGGATATAGCAACAGCCAATATGGCCAACCCTCATAACGATCTCCTTGTCATCAAGTTAACAATCCAGGATATCGATGTCGCAAGAGTATTGGTTGACACTGGTAGCTCGTCCAATATTATCTTTAAAGATACCCTCGAGAGAATGAAAATCAAACTCTCTGAAATCGTAGTGAGTCCGAGCCCAATATTGGGATTCTCGGGAGAAGCTACTATAACATCGGCTCAATTAACCTCACAGTTAAAGTTAGGAGCATAACCAAAACCATGAATTTTTAGTCGTCCATCGGCCCTGCATCGTACAACGCAATCAAGGGTGTTCAATGACTTAATTCCATGTAAGCTATCCCTTGAACGTATCACTTGTGTGTGTCAAATTTTTGACTATTTCCTGAATTGAAACAATCTGGGGAGATCAAAAATATCGCAAGTCTGTTTCGCCGCGAAATCAAATCAAAAGAATCCGACGGCAGAAACTTTGTCGAAAAATAAAAAGAAATTGACTTCTGTCTAAAACGCCCACGAACAAGATGAAAAAAAAAAAATTTAGGCAATTACGGAAAGCCGAGGCCTTAGACGAAAAGCGCGAACCTACTTGCGAACTCATTGTGTCAATATGCCTCGACGATAAATTTTTTGAGTGTCGCGTTGAAATTGGCACTAAACTTTGCGAGCCCTTGAAAACGGAGCTTATAACCTGTCTGAAGAGTAGCAGTGCTTAATCACATCATCTCGCGATCAACAGACAAATGCTCACCCTTCTACAACACCTTAAAAGGGAACAAACAATTCAAGCTGTCCAAGGAATTCGAAAAAGCTTTCCAACAGCTGAACCATTACTTAACCACTCTCACAATGCTTGCCAAAACCCGTCGAATGGGAGCCATTATTCTTATAGAACATGGTACCCACTACAACTGTAAGCGCCGTTCTTATTAGAGAAGAACGTGGTGAGCAAAAACCAATTTTTTACGCAAGTAAAATCTTCTAATGGAGAAGCTGGCACTTTCTGGCGTGATGTTAGCGTGAAAACTGGACCGTACTTCCGGTCGCATGTGACCATAGTCCTCACATCGTTCCCGCTGCAAAGGATTTTGTACAGCCCCAGTCAATCAGGGAGGCTAGCAAAGTGGCCAGTCAAACTAAGTGAATACGATATCGAGTATCAAGTGAAAACTTATACAAAGTCGCAAGTACTCGCCGATTTCTTGGTAGAACTCCCCACGGAGGGCATCAAAACCAATAACCAAATTCGACTCATGTCGCTCTCGTCGATGGGTCTCCATCCAGACAAGGCTTGGGGATTGGAATTCGACTCACGTCGCAAACTGGGGAATTGTTGGAGCAATCGTTTAGACTAATTTTTCATGCTTCAAACAACGAAGCTGAGTATAGAGATCTCGTCGCGGTTTTGCGCTAGCTCATGGTCTCAAGATACGTAATATCCATGTGTATTGGAAATCCCAACTAGTACAAACCAATACAGCTGGGAATACAAAACAAGAGACGAGATGATGGATGCTTACCTAAAAGTTGTCCAGAATCTAGCTTAGACCTTCGTTCAATTAACTCCCACTAAAATTCCCTGTGCAGAAAACATCTTGGCCGACGCCATGGCGGCCTTAGCTTCATGCTCACATCCGGGTCTCAGAAGAGTAATCCCGTGGAATTATAGAGCATTCAGGCATCAGGCCACCATTTATCGTAAACCTAATCAAGTCACAAGACGATGACGACAATGACATCCAGCCCGAGGAAAATTCGAAAAAATCCGAGTACTGTTGCGATAAGCCGTGGATGGATACAATCCTAGTACATCACTAACGAGACGCTCCCCGAAGAAAAGTGGATGGCACGAAAAATCAAGACCCAAGTCGTGCGATACGTCCAAGTAGATGGAGAAATCTACAACTAGAGGGTTTTCTGACCACGTATGGCCTGCGTGTAAAGAGACAAAGTGCGGAAAATCATGGAAGAAGTCCACTCTGGATCTTGCAGAAACTACTTTGGATCTTGCAAAAACCACTCTAGCGGGAGATCCCTCTCAATCAAAACAAAAAATCAATGGTTACATTGGCCAACGATAATAAAAGATAGCGAGGGATTCGCAAAAAAGTGCAAAAAATGTGAAAGGCACGCACCAACAATCCATCAAACCCAGAAGTACTCTCGGTAATTTCAGCGTCATACATGTTCATGCATTGGTCGTTGGACATCGTCGGTCCTATGCATAAGTCAAAACAGAAATGTTTTCTCCTAGCCTTAACAGATTTCTTCTCGAAATGGGTCGAGGCAGATTTATAGCGAGCATAAAAGACGTCCAAGTTGAAAGCTTCGTATGGAAAATATCGTCTGCAGGAACGAAATCGCATACAAAATAATAGCAGACAACGTATCTCAGTTCATCTCTACTAGATTCGAAGCATTCTGCGAGAAATGGAAGACACGACTAACAAGGTCGACTCCCAGATACCCGCAAGGTAACAGCCAGGCTGAAACTATTAACAATACCGTCCTAGATGGGCTTAAGAAACACTTAGACGCAAAAAGCGTCGATGGGCCGAAGAGCTCGAAGGGGTCCTATGGTCCCATTGGACGACTCTAAGACGAGCAATAGGAGAAACCTCATATGCCCTCTTCTATGGGCAGAATGCATGATCCCGACGGAACTCAAGTTCCCCGGAATCCGCAGGGGACCACTCCCAGAATTCCAAGACTTGAATAATCTGATACTATTAGACAATCTCGACCTCATCAACGAGCGACGACATGAGGCCCTTGTCATAATTCAAAATTATCAAAAAGCGGCCGAAAAATACTACCACTCGAACGTACGTAGCCGCAGATTGAAGGAAGGAGACTTACTCCTATGCAAAGTTTTCCAAAATACCGCTGAATGAAACTCGGGAAAACACTGGGCTAACTGAGAACTGCAGCAAACCAAAGAAAAACTAACATTCAGCATCGCGAGACAACCCAAACGCTTGAAGAAAACATTTTTTGACAAAATACCTTCCCAGATGAAACCTCCATCTCTTAAGCTTAAACATTCATACGGACTAAGACATATTCTTCGCGAAGACTCAAAACGGTAACACCTACCATCATGTTTTTTTGCTGATCACAACAAATGACTCAAACGTTCTAAACACACTTAGCCGTCTCGTCCCACAAAGACATTTCTCCGACATCCGACACAAGGATAATAGCGCTCTATAAAAGAAACCCCAAATTTTGGTCAGCACTGCCCGATCAAAGCAAGTCGTATATGCCGAAAACTAATTGCAGTCTTCAATATCGAGACAGAACAAGGTCAAAAACGCTACAAGTAACATAAGCCTAAATAGTTACCGCAAACTCTAAACCTTTATTAGGGCTAGGTCGTACCCTAAACCTAACAAACTAGTCTCAAACATCTCAAGGCATGATATATAATCGATACGAGATCCTAAAGCTTGTCTCTTCGCCCATATTCGTACGTTCATACAATTTTGCAAAATACTTTTTTCAAATCTTTCGCCAAAAATGAACGAAGAATGTGAAGATTTGCAAAGAGTTAGGTACGAGATGACAACAAGTATTATCCCCTCTACACACGCTCTTACGGTTTCAAAACATAACGTACCGCTTATTAAAAAGCCACAAAGCGGCAGGGATTCAAAGCCACATACGGCAAGTCTGGAAAACATAAACATGGCCACACATGGCCAAATCAAACATAAGCAGAAAACATTAAAACTAAACGTCCCAAACAAGACCATAACCTTACTCATCTGCGAGAGACAGAACCTCATCCTCGCCCATCGCGTCACCTGGGATTGAAGCCGCGTCGCCTGCTCCTCCCTTGAAAACATCGCAAAGCTCAACGTCCATGGGATCCTTCCCCTTAAGGGTATCCGCAGGCGGTGGAAGAGTGCACTCAGACTTCAGATCAGCGAGGATTGAATTGAAATCTCCCTATACTGCTGCCGAATCTGCTTTATGAACAGACAGCCTCACCTCTAGAGACAGAGTTCCTTCGCCCTAAAGTAGCTGGACGTCCCCTTCGATAACCGCCAGAGAAAGATCCCTTTCGTGAACATCAACCACCAAATCAAGGGAACTAGCAACCCTTGAAAAGCAAGCTTGAAACTCGGCCATAGCCTCTTCGACCCTACAGCTTGACAAACTTTATCCGTTGTCAATCTGACGCTGCAGATGATGCAATTCTAAAGCCTTGGCCTTACTATCGCCCATGGGTGACCAGACTTTGATGGTGAGTCTGATCGCCTATGGGCGACCAGATCAGATGGCGAGTCTGATCCCCATGGGCAACCAGACCTTGATGGGGAGTCTGATCGCCCATGGGTGACCAGACCTTGATGGTGAGTCTGATCGCCCATGGGCGACCAGACCTTGATGGTAAATCTGATCACCCATGGGCGAACAGACCTTGATAATGAATCTAATTGCCCAGGGTGACCAGACCTTGACAATGAGTCTAATCTCCCATGGGCGATCCGACGTTATGTTCGTCTAGTCGCGTGTGGACGACCAGAAAGGGAAGTGAATCGGTTATTCCCTTGATTGCCTGTCTTGATTCATTGGCCGGGACGAGATTGGTTAGGCGATTAGGAGTTTGGAAGCGAGGATTTGTTGTTTTCTTTTTATCTAAAGAGGGTTACGTTTTCCCGCGGCAACTTTCAGTGACCATTTTTTACCCCAACAATTAGCCCCCCCAAGCATGCAATATTGCTGAGGCATTCTTGCAACATGTTAGATGTGTTAGGTATGTTAGACGAAATCGATGGCTAAAACTGAATAGTAAGTATGTCGAGCAACCTTTCAAACTCTTTACTTGCTTACTCACACAAGAAAACTCTCCCAAGGTAGAAAATCCTTTTCTTTTTTATCGCCTTCGCTTGTTTTTATTTGTATCATGGCTTTCCACAACAAAGTTTCCGAGAATGAATTGCCTTCCATTTTCGATCCCGAGAGCTTGCGCGTTTGGGGTGACGAGGTCGAGTTTTTGCAACATTTCATCGACCCTGAGGGGGTGAAGGCGTATTGAGAAGTGACATGCGGTCTCCCACCTCCACGAATTGATTTGTGGATTCCTACGAGACCAACCTTCTTGTTACCCGCCAAAGGGCCGAGTGACTTTAGTATTTCCTTCTTTACCACCATCCGGGAGTTATGCCGAGGCCTCGAGGAGTTGGAGTTTTGGATGCCGAAACATTGAGAGAATTCCCGTTCCCTGCCTCATGGCTTTTTTACATGCTACGAAGCGCACCTTCTGTAGTGCTGCCTCTGGTTTCCTATCCCGGAATCATACTCCGGTTCTTAGACCATTATGGATTGTCGATAAGCCAGATTTTGCTTGGGGGACTGCAGCATCTCGTTGGTCTTTTGGTTTTGAGGGATTGATCTAAATGTTGACTATTTTCTAGCCTTTTTTTTCCGCATAAGGTGGGTCAGACGTCCTGATATTGTCTCGGGCCGATTATTTTTATGGCGGTGATTTCGTTCTTTATGTCCAACTTTCATCGTTGCCATAAGCGTTACTTCTTTGTCCGAATAAAAAATGCTTCTATTGCGGAAGAAAAGATTCCTTTCTTCAGATGAAAAATTGGCCACAAGGGTATCGCCGTTAAAAATTTTTATAGTGTTTAGTTGTTTACTGATACGTGACCATCTTTTTGTTTTCCAGCTATCGATCCTCTTCCCCCGTTTCCTGTGGACACGACTGTCGTTTGGGACCTTCTTCGAGGCAGCACGTTTCATTAGGGTTACTTTTCTCTGCAGTGACTTTGCACAGCGGTCGAGTACCACCACGCTCGAGCTCGGCCTCATACGGTGGTGGAGGAGGAATCAGATCCAGTCATGGACCAATACATTCCCTAAGATATTCCCATTCTGAGGAAGAGGGAGAGATCTCCAAAGAACAAAAAAGTTGCTCCCAACGACGGTTTTGTTACTTTCAATGGGGTGGATCTTCCCTTGGATGAGTGGTACCGCATTCTCCTCGCTGGATATGGGAGCAGTTCTAGTAAGACCCCGTTGCCATCGTGTGGAGGCAGATCCGACCTTGACGAGTATCTCAACTCTCTTAATGTTACCTAAGGTCAGCCTGAGATCAGCGGAGGACCTGTCAGGTCAGCGCCGTATAAGGACGAATTGCAACTCTGCATGGGGGTCAATTTTTGCTTTTACTTTGGCCTTGCTTTATAAAATTTGCCTCTAACGAAAGGTTCCTTGAAGGGCCTTCATGTTATGGACGACACCCTTAGGACGACCCATCTTGAAGCGCAAATGGCTCGGTTCAAAACTGAGATGGCCCAAAAGGAGAATGCTCATTTGAAGGGAGAGGTTGAGGCATGTCTCCTTCGCACACGCTTTCTTCTCCGTGAACGTAGATATGGTCTAAGGGAGATGGCTTTGATCATGAACGATCGTTCCACGCGGTTCACGGTCGACTTTGTAGAGTATTAAAAAGCATATAATTCCTTCGGGGATTATCGCGAGTGTCGAGGTTCCGTTTGTGCTCTGTGGCGCACGCATGTGTTGGGGTCAAAATCGGTTACGACGAAATCAATAACTGAAACTTCTTGAAAAATGCTCTCTTTAAAAAACGAGATACTTTTTAAAAAAAAAGGAGATTAAGAGAACCAAAATCGAGTTTCATATGAATTCTGAAAAAGGATTTATACGATAAGTCTTCGAAAAAGATTACTCGAAGCCTTGGAAAACGGGTCCCGAGCATTGAAACAATGAAACTAGCAGTCCAGCTCGCCTCGGCGGCCGAGCTGGACCAAACAAGCAGTTCAACTCGCCTCGAGGGCGAGTTGGACCGAATGAGCATTCCAACTCGCCTAGGGGGCGAGTTGGACCAAACAGGTAGTCCAAACAACAATATCATAACTAATTAAATAAACCAGTTAGTCAGTCCCTTACCAAGAGCTGGCTGATCTCAATCAACAAGATTAATTAAAGAAGCAAGCATTTAACTAATCTAACATGCAATCAACTCAATCCACCTGTTACCCAGATAGTTCGGTTTCATGCTACGAAACTATCTTTAAAGATAAGGGAACCTGCACTAAACCGTATCAACAGGCAAAAATATAAAACATGATGCACCCTAGTCCTAACTCAGTCTTAATTCCATATCATTTCAGCTTAGCATGTGCTAAACTGAGTCCGGTTCAAGAAATAGCCCTAAGGACTCTATCATGTAATAATGTGACCATTCTACTATATATGCAACTCGATCTATTCTATGTTCCAAGTGGAACTCAAGCATAAACAAAAACTATCCTAAATTCCAAGTGGACTTCAAACTAACCAACTCATTAACTTATCTATCCTAAATCCAAATGGAATTCAAACAACACCAACTCACTGTTTTATATGCCGATACACAGCTGGTTGATCGGAGAGGACTTGGCCAAAACCCAAGATGAACGTCTTTACTGGTCTTGAATTGGCCAGAACCTCGACTTGATCATGAATAAACTGACTTGGACTGATCAGGACTCGAACTGAACTTTCTTTAGCTTCTGGACAGTTCTTTGGACTTCTCGTCGGAGTATCAAGCTTCATAACTTCAACTGATATGAATTAATCTGAGCAGAACCTCTGCTTGATGATTAAATAAACTAAATAGATAGACTGATTGGGACAGTGCATCAGCGTCACAATTCTCTCTCTATCTCTCTTTAGCCACGTTTTTGAAGTGTCTTTGGTGTGGAATGGGATGTATGAAACTAAAGGGAGGGGTTAGGTATTTATTGAAATTTCGGGCCAGTAATATCGAGCCATACGAGCGACTATCTGTCAGCCCAAAAGCTTTCGGCTGCATGAGTGGCGACAAACAGGCGCACACATGTCCTGATAAATGGCTCAGGCTCATGCAAAGAGACACACCCACGTCCAGATTGCATGTTGCATGACTGTAGTGCATGTGTCGCGTCACAGAGCTCCCTACAGGTAGATCAGCATTCTTAGGTTACATGCGCGGCGAGACCTCCTTGTACGACATGTCAACCTGCATGTACCACTTCCATGCACGGTGACACCTTGTGCTTCGGTAGACACTTAGCTTCATTTGATGGTTGAAACCTTGTCCTCCACATGTCTGGAAGCCTGGCCTGGTTGCTTGCAAGGCAACACCACGACACCCACATGTCGGTCAGCATGCTTGGTACATGCGCGGCGACACCTCGTGCTACGACATGTCATGCTGCATGTTCTGCTTCCATGCACGGCGGCACCTCGTGCTTGTGTATACAGAGATTTTCTTTCTAGGCAGTTGACACCACGTTCTGATCCCATGCATAGAGCCACCTCGTGCTTCTCACTTTAAATGCCCGATTTTGGTCTTTCGGCAAATTTTTGACCCGCAATCAATCCCGGATATTTTTCCGCTCCCGTTCTGATGCACTGAATATATTTAATAAATCTACAACTGAAAGCTCACTTGACGTAAAATGTGTCCCGAGCCTCCAGCTTTCCCCAAAAGAATCTATAATACCGGAATTAGGGTTTTTGCCCAATTTCGAGTTTTCTCGTCGTGCTTCTATCCCGTCGTGCTTACTTCCCATCCTGATTATTTCATGTCCTGCTCCAACTTATTTTGTCTCTGTAATAATATTTTACTGATACGAAAATTTTCCGAAACTTTGTGCTTCTAAAACGTCGTGCTTCCAAAAATGTTATGCTTCCAAAAATGTTATGCTTCCAAAAATGTTATTCTTCCAAAACGTCCTTCTGATTAATCTAACTCATTGAGTGACTATGGTAGAGCAGCTTATTAGACTCATGGTTCACTAACTATCAATTTTTTGACCACCTCGTATTTCAAAATTTCCCAATCGATCCTTATTGCCTCCGACTCGACCACCAGGTTGATGCTCGACCACTCTTCCATTTTCTCTGAACCATGTTAAGTTTTATATGACCAAAACTCAACATTCGTCAACATTCTTTTCTTCCCAAAAGCTTGGATCCAAATTTCAATTCTTTTTCTCTTGACCATTTTATCCCTTCGGGAGGGTTACTACAGTTTAGGTATCAATTTATACTCGTAGACGGACTATTTTTGAACTATATTTTTGAAATTTCTCATGCAACGTCTCGCTTTTGTTATTCGAAAATATGTTTTATGCGTACAGTGATCTTAAGCTTATAGTGGGGTTTAGCGTTTTGGTTTGGAGGTCATTTTTGACCGTATATCCGAAGGCCATTTGTGTAGTAGTTTGTTGAGACGTTTTTTCTGTTCAGAAGTTTCCTTTGTGTTTTTTTCGAAACGTTTTGCGGGTTTCAAAGATATTTGGTTGTTGTCATAAAGACTTATACGTATTCCGAAGGGTGCTTTCGGAAGCTTTCAGAGTTTTGATGAGTTGTTTGTTTGTAAGATCAAGTATTTCAAGCGATAAAAGAGATTACGAGAATTTTTGGAGTCGTACTGCGTTTTTATTATCAGAAAAGTTTATTTTTAGGAATATCGAGTAGAAAAGCAATTTTTTAAAGTGTGGGAGTATACTAGTATATGTATACGTACCCACACCTCCTCTTTTGAGAGAGGCGGACAGCTGAACTCATCTTACGAAAAGTTTCCTACATAGCCCTTTTGAAGATCAAGCCAAATCGTAGTTCAGTTCGTGCCGCAAGTGTTTTTACTCGGCGGTTTTTGCTGCGTCGATTTCCTTAGTTGCAGTGACTGTTGCTGAATCGGCGAACTGTTCCGGTTTTATCTCCTCCGGTTGGGTTAGGGTGTTGGGCTCGGAAGCTTGTTTTCTTTCTTTGTCCGAAGCCGTTGGTCGAATGTACGATTCTGGATCATCTTTTCTAAAGCATTTTAAGTCAGGGACTGAGTAGTATTCGTGTGTTTGGGTTTAACTACAGAGGTCATCCTGATCTGCCTCAGCTTATGTTCGGACATGAAGCAAAGTCTTGACTGTTTTTAGAATCCCCAGATTTTTGCGGTTACGTTCGGAGTCGGAAATTTGATGCCTAGGTGATAAGTTGACGGTACTGCCTTCATGAAGTTTATCCAAGGTGTTCCGATGATCACGTTATAAATCGCTGGGTGGTCATCGAACACAAAATTGACGATCCATGTGACTTCTTTGTCCATAACCGAGAGTTTGCTCGATCCGAAAGTCATTGAAGCTGTGCCGGAAAACCCGTGAGTGGTCTTGGCGTTGGTGTGACTTTGGATTGATCGACCTTCATCCTTCTGAGAGTTTCTGCAGAAGATAACGTCAATGGTGTTTCCCGTGTCTACTAGGACTCTGACGATCTCGAGAACCTTTATCACGAGATCTATCACGAGTTGATCACAGTGAGATTTGTCGATTGTGACGGTCTTGTATTCCTCGAAAGTGATCATATTGCTTAGGATGTCACAAGATGGGGACTGATATGTGACTGTCTGGGCTTTATGTTTATAAGCTTTTATCGATAGGACGGTATCGTGGGAGTACTGTGATCCTACGATGATCATGTTTACCCTGCGATGATTATTGTTGTAACCTTTTTCGTCTGTCGATCTTCCACGCTTTACATTTTTTTCCGATTGATTTCATTGAGGAATGTTTTCCGCTGGCGGAGTTTGATCGGTCTTGGGCAAACGGTCAATATCTTGGATGAGGTCTTTTATTCATGTTATCTCCGCAATTTTTCCTGTGAGCTGTTTTGCTGTTAGCCTCGCACCGAGAACTTTGCAGTTCATGGTGGAGTAACCCCTGGTTTTGTGAAACTCACAGAATATCGTTTCATTGTAGGTCGAGTTCTGGGTCCATGTGTTTCCCGACGTTATTCTGTGTCCCGAGACAGAGTGAATTACATAATTGTGCGCTCCCCACACGTCTTCCACCCTCGTGATTGACGTAATTGTCGTTACGAGAGGTTTTCCTTTTCATCTTATGCTCTGATGCTGCGTCTTTCGTGGATGTACTCTTTTTTTATGTTTCTGCGAAAGGACATTGATGTCTTCTTCGATGATGATTATTATGTTGCTTTATGAAGAGCATCATGGATCGTACGTGGTTTTTTGAGAGTTATCCACTTTCTGAATTTTTTCTAGTACCAGAGAGTCTTCTTGAGTGCATCGATAGCCACCCTGTCGCTGACTTCGCTGACTATAGACATGACGATTTTAAACCGGTTCATGTAGTCACAGGGAGGTTCTTTTTCCTTTTCGGACATGATCCAAATATCAACGTCGAAAGTTCCCCTATTCATGAACATCGAGTAATGTTTGAAGAATTCCGAAGCGAGATGGTGGAAGCTTCCGATGGGTTACATTTTAGGCGAGAGAACAATTCGAGTGCTCCTCCCTAGAATGCTCGGTGAAGAGGAGACACTAGCCGTCTTCCTTTTCGCTGTTCCTGAGTTTTGCCATACCCTTTGTGTTCTGAAGGTCAGCAGATGCGCTTCCGGGTTGCTTGTTCCATCGTATATAGGGATTTTGATCTTTCTGGGATCCGAAACTCTTGTTTCAATGACACGAGCAGTGATTGGAGTTTTCCGAGGTTCATCGAGGAGTCTGTCGATCTCGGGTGCAGCACTGGTGGCATGCTGAATTTGAGACTTCACCGCTTTTACCTCTGCGGATGTTTTTCGATATAATCACGGAGATTGCGCATCTCACTGGGGTCACTGCCAGCAGTTTTCGTGCATTGATTAAAAATAACCTTAGAACTTGAGAAGAATATTTTCCACATGTAGAATTTGCTTATAATCATGCCAACCATTCTGCATCTAAGTTCTCTCCATTTGAAATTGTGTATGGTTTCAATCCTTTATCACCTTTGGATCTAATGCCTTTACCTTAAAGTGAAAGAGTTAGCTTGGATGGGCTCAAGAAAGCTGAACTTGTTAAGCAGATATATGAGAAGGCACATATCAACATAGAGAACAAGACCAGGCTCTACGCCAATAAAGCTAACAAAGGAAGAAAGGAAATGATGTTTGAAGAAGGAGACCTAGTTTGGATACACCTAAGAAAGGACAAATTTCCTAATGAAAGAAAGTCCACACTTATGCCTAGATTAGATGGCTCTTTTAAAGTCACCAGGAAGATCAAAAACAACACCTATCAATTGGATCTCCGAGGTAAGTATAATGTGAGTTCAAGAATGTTACTGATTTAGTTCCTTATCATGCAGAGGAAATGGATTTGAGGTCAAATACTTCTCAAGTGGGAGAGGATGATGTGATCTTGGAAAGCAAAGGAACTGAGGAGATGGTACACCGAACTGAGGAGATGGTACACCTTGAACCAGAGCTTAAAGAAGTCAAAGAAGGGGATAAAGAAAAGCTTAAACCTGAGGAGACAAAGGACAAGGACCAAAATGTGCCACTTGGTCTAATGACTAGGTCTAAACAAGTAAGATTCGAGGATGCTATTCAACAAATCTTATACACTATCCATTCCAGTATAGAGTGTGATTATCCAACCACTTTGGCTGTGATTCAAGCTGTCTAAGACATTGATCAAGAGAGGTGTTGTGACTTTCACTTTTTTCCTTGGTTTGGTTTTGTCCCAATGGGTTTTCCAAACAAGGTTTTTAATGAGGTTTGGGCACAACACTTATACAAAAGCCTCTGGATGAAACTAAGCCCATTTTCTATCCTAATTTCGTGCAAGAAGAAACCAGGAGCCTTTTCTTATTTTCAAGTTCGAACTTTGTCTTTGTTTTAATTGTTTTGTGTGTTTCCAAGAAGTTGTGCATGTGCAGTCTTATTCTCTTTATATTCTAGTTGAAAACTCAATAAGAAGTATCAAACTCTTTTCTATTCAAGACATTTCTCTGAATTTTGTTTGATCAAAACTTGTCTAGTGTATTTTGGATTTGATCCTTACATTACAAACAACTTCTAGATAGCCTAAAACCTATTCCGCATCTCTTAGAAGTATCAAATCAATCCACTTCTTTTTTCATCATCACAATCTTCTAAGAGAATTCAGAGACATGATCCTATCACCTTGGATCATATCACTATCTCCTTTCTTCTTAATCAGGGTCTTGTCTCTAATTGGCATCACTTGTCTGGACCACTTAATTTTCCAACTTCTTGACATGAGTGTTGAGTGTCTCAAACTTTGTGTTGAAGATGATGTCCAAAGAATCTATCTTTCCATTAAAATTCACAGTCATCTCCTGCTGCTGCTCCAATACTTTGTCAACCATAGCTTATAGCTTGCTCTGTGAATTCTAGTTGTAATTACTCATGTTGCCACCATAAGAGTTTCTGTTGTAGCCCTGATTTCCCTGTCTCTGGAAACCGTTTCCACCAACAATTTCTTCTTCTTCTTCTTCTTCTTCTTCTTCTTCTTCTTCTTCTTCTTCTTCTTCTTCTTCTTCTTCTCTTCTTCTTCTTCTTCTTCTTCTTCTTCTTCTTCTTCTTCTTCTTCTTCTTCTTCTTCTTCTTCTTCTTCTTCTTCTTCTTCTTCTTCTTCTTCTTCTTCTTCTTCTTCTTCCTTTCTTCTTCTTCTTCTTCTTCTTCTTCTTCTTCTTCTTCTTCTCTTCTTCTTCCTCTTCTTCTTCCTTCTCTTCTTCTTCCTTCTTCTTCTCTTCCTCTTCTTCTTCTTCTTCTTCTCTTCTTCTTCTTCTTCTTCTTCTTCTTCCTTCTTCTTCTTCTTCTTCTTCTTCTTCTTCTTCTTCTTTCTTCTTCTTCTTCTTCTTCTTCCTCTTCTTCTTCTCTTCTTCTTCCTCTTCTTCTTCCTCTTCTTCTTCCTCTTCTTCTTCTTCCCTTCTTCTTCCTCTTCTTCTTCTCTCTTCTTCTTCCTCTTCTTCTTCTTCCTCTTCTTCTTCCTCTTCTTCTTCTTCTCTTCTTCTTCTTCTTCTCTTCTTCTTCTTCTTCTTCCTCTTCTCTTCTTCTCTCTTCTTCCTCTTCTTCTTCCTCTTCTTCTCTTCTTCTTCCTCTTCTTCTTTCCTCTTTTTTTTCCTCTTCTTTCTCTTCTTCTTCTTCTTCTTCTTCTTCTTTCTTCTTCTTCTTCTTCTTCTTCTTCTTCTTCTTCTTCTTCTTCTTCTTCTTCTTCTTCTTCTTCTTCTTCTTCTTCTTCTTCTTCTTCTTCTTCTTCTTCTTCTTTCTTCTTCTTCTTACTTCTTCTTCTTCTTCTTCTTCTTCTTCTTTCTTCTTCTTCTTCTCTTCTTCTCTTTCTTCTTCTTCTTCTTCTCTTCTTCTTCTTCTTCTTCTTTCTTCTTCTTCTTCTTCTTCTTCTTCTCTTCTTCTTCTTCTTCTTCTTCTTCTTCTTCTTCTTCTTCTTCTTCTTCTTCTTCTTCTTCTTCTTCTTCTTCTTCTTCTTCTTCTTCTTCTTCTTCTTCTTCTTCTTCTTCTTCTTCTTCTTCTTCTTCTTTCTTCTTCTTCTTCTTCTTCTTCTTCTTCTTCTTCTTCTTCTTCTTCTTCTTCTTCTTCTTCTTCTTCTTCTTCTTCTTCTTCTTCTTCTTCTTCTTCTTCTTCTTCTTCTTCTTCTTCTTCTTCTTCTTCTTCTTCTTCTTCTTCTTCTTCTTCTTCTTCTTCTTCTTCTTCTTCTTCTTCTTCTTCTTCTTCTTCTTCTTCTTCTTCTTCTTCTTCTTCTTCTTCTTCTTCTTCTTCTTCTTCTTCTTCTTCTTCTTCTTCTTCTTCTTCTTCTTCTTCTTCTTCTTCTTCTTCTTCTTCTTCTTCTTCTTCTTCTTCTTCTTCTCTTCTTCTTCTTCTTTCTTCTTCTTCTTCTTCTTCTTCTTCTTCTTCTTCTTCTTCTTCTTCTTCTTCTTCTTCTTCTTCTTCTTCTTCTTCTTCTTCTTCTTCTTCTTCTTCTTCTTCTTCTTCTTCTTCTTCTTCTTCTTCTTCTTCTTCTTCTTCTTCTTCTTCTTCTTCTTCTTCTTCTTCTTCTTCTTCTTCTTCTTCTTCTTCTTCTTCTTCTTCTTCTTCTTCTTCTTCTTCTTTCTTCTTCTTCTTCTTCTCTTCTTCTTCTTCTTCTTCTTCTTTCTTCTTCTTCTTTCTTCTTCTTCTTCTTCTTCTTCTTCTTCTTCTTCTTCTTCTTCTTCTTCTTCTTCTTCTTCTTCTTCTTCTTCTTCTTCTTCTTCTTCTTCTTCTTCTTCTTCTTCTCTTCTTCTTCTTCTTCTTCTTCTTTCTTAAACTTTTGAACCCTATCTAGTTTTCCTTTGACTTCATCTATCTGCTCCTTGCTCAAACAAGCAGCCGATTTCTTCCTCTCATAATCAGGGTTCTTGGTGCTATTGCTAGACTCCAAGTTCTCAATAAGCTTTGTTGCTTCTTCTAGACAAAGTAGCTGTGTCAAAAGCCATCTGGTACTGCAGATCAATACCTATGAAGAATGAGCGACTGCAGCTTCTGCTTCCACTTCTGGATCAGGGATTACAGCCCCCTGAGCATTAATTCTCTGACATGTTGCATTACGCAGGTGACCTTCAAGGTCGTACAGGTCTCCTCTCTCATCTCGGACCACATCTTGGCCCACCAGAAACAACCAAGTCAAGATTCAAAGGAGAGAGTCATGAAGAGGATACGGTCTAGTCGACCATGGGTGACTAGATGTTTGCACGCATCAAATCACCCATGGACAACTAGACTTTTCGGAAAGTGTAGTCGTCCATGGGCGACTAGACGTGGGGTGCGTCTAGTCGCCCATGAGCAACTAGAATTGGTGTGAGTCTAGTCGCGGGCGACTAGGCTTTGCCAATGGTCTAGTTACCCATGGGCGACTAGAGGTAGGGTGCGTCTAGCCACCCATGGGTGACTAGACTTTGTCACGGGTCTAGTCGCCTGTATGGGCTAGCCGTTGCGTGTCTAGTCGCCCACGAGCGACTAGATTCTGAATAGACTCGGTTGTTCCCTCTATTGAGCATCTTGATTCATTGACCAAGACGAGATGGGTTAGGCAATGAAGAGTTTTCTAGGAGGATTTCTTGTTTTCTTTTTATCGAAAGAGCAATAACGTTTTCCGCGGTAACTTTCAGGCATTGATTTCACTGTGACCTTTTGTGACCCCAAAAGTTAGCCCCCCATCTTGCTAGAATTGCCGAAGCGTTCTTGCGAGATGTTAGGTGTGTTAAGCAGAATCGATGGCTAAAATTCTAAAGATGAATAGTAAGTCCCAGTTTCTATAAGTATGTGGAGTAAGCATTCAAATTCTTTACTTGCTCACTCACACAAGAAAACTCTCCCAAGGTAGAAAATCCTTTTTGTTTCTTTATACATGTTTTTATTTGTCTCATGACCTCTAAAAATGACATTTCCGAGAGTGCATTGCCTTCCATTTTCGTTTTCGAGAGCTTGCAATTTTTGGGTGACGAGATAGTTCCAAAGATAAAGTTTTACGGCATTCCATCGATCTTAAAGAGTTGAAGGCGTATTGGGAAGTGAAATGCGGTCTCGCACCTCCACGAGCGGACTTATAGAGTCCTATGAGACCGACCATCACAGGGCCTGCCGAAGGGCTGAGTGAATGTAGGAGTTCTCTCCTTGCCAACATCCGGGATTCTTGCCGACTCCCCAAGGTGGTGGAGTTTCCGATGCCGAAACATGGGGAGAGTGCCAAATCCCCGCCTCGTGGATTTTTACATGCTAAGAGGCGCACCTCCTGCAGTGTAGCCTATGGTTTCCATCCCGGAAGTTATACTATGATTCTTGGATCATTATGGCTTCTCGATAAGCCAACTTTTGCCTGAGGCCTGCAGCACCTCGTTGGACTTTTGGTTCTGAGATATGAATGAGGGATTGACCTAAGCGTCATCTATTTCCTAGCCTTTCTATATCTGAGGGTGGTTCAGTCGACTGATATTGCTTTAAGCCTAGAAATTTTGAAGATTACATCATTTACGTGAAACTTTCACTGTTGGAATGAGCGTTACTTCTTTATCCAAATAAATAATGCTTCCATTTCGGAACAAATAATTCCTTTCTTCAAAGGAAGAAGGGGTCACAAGGGTATCGTGGTTGGATCCTTTGATCATTTTTAACTTCTTAATGATGTCTGACCATCTTTTTGTTTTGCAGTTGTCGACCCTCTTCCCCCGTTTCCTGCGAAAACACTTGTTGTTAGGGACGTTCTTTGAGGCGGGCCATTTCATTGGAGTTACTTTTCTCCGCAGAAAGTTTGCGCAGTGGTCGAGTACCATCACGCTCGACTCGGCCTCATACGGCCATGTAGGAAGAATCGGATTCACTCATGGACCAGTACGTTTCATTTTAAAATTCTTGTTGTGAGGGAGGGAGAGATCTCCCAAAAATAAAACAACTTGTGCAGATGAAGGAGATGTTGATTTCGATGGGGTGGATCTACCCTCAAATGATTAGTATCGCGTACTCCTTGCTGAATATGAGAGTGGTACCAGTCAGATCCTGCTGCAGTCGTGTGGAGGTGGATCCGACCTTTACGAGTATCTCGCCTCTCTTAATTTCCTTTGGGTCAGCCTGAGACCATCAGAGAATTGTTAGATCGGCGAAATATTCGGAAGCATCGCGACTCTGCATGGGGTCAGTTTTTGCTTTTACTTCGGCCTTATTTTATTAAATTTTCCTTTAACGAAAGGTTTCGTGCAACGCGTTCACATGATGGACGGGACCCTTAAGGCGAGGCATCTTGAAGCGCATACGGCTTAGGTCAAAGCTGAGATTGCCCAGAAGGAAAATGCTCTTTTGAACGGCGAGGTTTAGTCGTGCCTCCTTCCCGAGAAAGGTTTTGAACGGGAGCGAGCGCGCCTTCTCGACCGTGAGGGGTAGTGGTGCTCGAAGAGAGATGACTTCAATCATGAATGATCGATCGACGCAATTCATGGCTGAATTTGGAGAGTTCCAGCGTGCGTATAAGCCCTTTAGGATTATCGCGAGTGTTGAGGTTTTGTTTCCGCTTTGTGGCGTACGCATGTTATCAATTACGACTTTCAGACCAAAGAGGTGATGATGTCGAGGCATCTGGCCGAGCTTTCAAAAATAGAGTCGACGATCCCTCAATTAGAGAAGAATATTTGGGAGAACTGGGCCTTGATTCCTGTTTCTCCTGATTCGGAGGAGTTTGGATCTACTGCTCTGGGAGAGGGTGTCGAGGTCGAGCAGCGTGTGGACCCGTTGAGAGGTTGTGATTACCCGATCGGAAGGCAAATATCTGGAAATATACTAATTAGATCCGTGAATGGTATCCATGTCTTAAAAGGAGTGTCTTCCCTATGTTGTATTTATTTATTTGTTTGGCCAAGTATGGCCGTTTAGACTTGTCGGGAATGGCCGTTTGTGTCCTTAAATACATGCCGCTCTGCGACTTTCTTTTAATGAAATACTTTTTGTTTTTAATAGTGTATGAGTAGTATTATGTAAGTAGATAGAAGAATATGAGTCGTCATCTCGTTTCTATCTCTTTGCAGAACCCTTACGCCTGATGTACGTTTGGGGGAGAGTATTCAAAAACTTAGTTTATCGGTTTTTTTTGAACATATGAATGTAAGTGAAGAGACGAGTTTCAGGATCTTGTATATGTTAGATACTAAGCCTTGAGATGTTTGAGATCAGTTTGCTGGGTTTAGGGCAGGACCTAGGTTTACTTTCGGGTTTAGGGTTTGTAGTGACTATTCGGGCATTCATTACTCGTTTGCGGTTTTGACCTTGTTTTCTCACGATATTGAAGTCTGTGATAAGTTCTCGGCTTAAATTACTTGCATCGGTCGGAAACCAAGCATCTCTTGAAAGAAAATTTTGAAGTCAACTAGAAGTGATGACCAGAATGTTGGATTTCTTTTATATTGCGATGTTATCCTTGCGTCAGATATATGAGGATGAATCCTCCTAGAGGATGTCTAAACGTTCGTTTAGAGAACGGTTAATGTACTCGTCGGGGCCAATTGACTAATGCAATATAATAGGGAGCCTATGCTCTTATGATTTAGTTTTTTAATTTATAGTCGCTGACGGACTGGTTAGGTTATTTGTTTTGAGTTTGAAACTATATTTTTGAAGGTCTTCTTGCATCGTCTAACTTTTGTTTTCCGAAAATATGTTTTATATGTAAGGTGATCTCGAGTTGAGAATGGGGTTTAGCGTTTCGGTTGGAGGTCTCTTTTTGACCGTGTGTCCGAGAGTCAGTTGTGTAGTAGTTTGTTGAGAAGTGTTTTTCCGTTTGGAACTTTCCTTAGTGTATTGTTTCTTGAAACAATTTTTGGCTTTTGAAGATATTTGGTTGTTGTCATGAAGACTTATACGTTTTCCAAAAGATGCATTTGGAAGAATTTGGAGTTTGTTTGGTTTTTAATGTGTTGGTTATTCGTGAGAGCAAGTGTTTTAGTGGATAAAAGGGGTTTGAGAGACCTTTTGGAGTCGTACTGCGTTTTGTTGTCATCCAAAGTTTTTTTAAACTATCGAATACAGAGATAAATACTGTCAAATGTTGGAGTATACGAGAATATGTATATGTACATACTCCCCCCCCCCCCCCCTTTGGGAGAGGGGGACAGCTGAACTCGGCTTGCGTTGAGTTGCCGTCGTACCCCTTTCGGGGATCAAGCCGTCAGGTAGTTCAGTAGGTGCCGCAAGTGTTTTTACTCGACGGTTGCTCCTTCATCGGTCGCCTATGTTTCAGTGACTGTTTCTGGATCGGCAATTTCTTCCAGGTTTATCTCCCCGGTTGTGTTAAGGCATTGGAATCGGTAGCTTGCTTGTTTTCTTTGTCTGGAGCCTTTGGTTGGGTAGACGATTCTGGAGTGTGCTTTTCAGAAGCGTTTTCGATCGGAGATTGAGTTATCTTCGTGCGTTTCGGTTTAACCATAGACGTCGTCCTCATCTGCCTTCAGTTTATGTTCGGACAGGAACCAAAGTCGCGGCTTCTTTTGGCATCCCCAGATTGTTGTGGTTCCGTTCGTAGTCGGAAATTTGATGCACAGGTGATATGTCGAGGGGACTGCCTTCATTGAGGTTATCCAAGGTGTTCCCATGATAACGTTATAGAAGGCTAGGTGATTGATGACTGTGAAATTGACAACCTTTGTGACTTCTTTGGCCATGACCAGGAGTTTGATCGAACAAAGGGTCATTGACGTTGTGCGAGAGAAACCCATGAGTGATCTTGGCGTTTGTGTGACCTCCGAATAGATCAACATTTATCATTCGAGAAGTCTCAGGGACGGGATTGATATGTGACTGTCTCGGCTTTCCTTTGATAAGATTTTATTGACAAGACGGTATCGTGGCAGTACTGCGATCCTCCGGTGATCATATTTACCATTTAATGATTATTGTTGTTGCCTTTGTCATCTGTCCTTTTCCAAGTTTTCCGTTTTCGCCCGACCGATTTCCTTGAGGAACATTTTCTGCTGGTGGAGTTTGGTCGGTCTTTGGCTGACGGTCATTATCTCGAATGAGGTCTTTTATGCCTGTTATCTCTGAAATTTCTCCTGCAAGCAGTTTCGTCGTTAGGCTTGCACCAAGAACTTTGCAGTTCACAGTGGAATCGCCCCTGGTTTGGTGAACCTCGAATAATGTCGTTTCATTGTAGGTCGATTTTCGGGTCCATGTGTTTCCAGATGTTCTTCCTTGTTTCTTTTAGTCGCCATGGATGCAGGTTTCTTTGCAAACTCCTGTTGCTCGTCTTGAATTTGGGGTCCATGTGTTTCCCGATATTGAAGTTTTCCGAAGCTCCCCTCCTTCTAATGCCAAATTGTGGGCACCGAAATTCACACCGTCGATTTCAGTAATTGGAAGAAAGCTAAGAATTCCTAATTTTCCCTGAGGTCCCGAATTTATGCTTAGCCTAACGACAAGTAGTCAAGTAATGTAAAAGTAGAAGAAACAAAATAAATTGAGATAAAGAAAAGAGCAATAGAGATCATATTTTGAATTGGCGTATGAGCGCTTACAACAGGTAAAAGGCTTGGCTGCAAGAGCTGTCGAAAAGTTCTCTAGTTCTAAAAACCTAAGACTTGAAAACCTAATTGAGTCGCAGCTCGGTAATAACAACTGAAAGGTGCCTAAAACGCTCTAACTGCTGAGTTGCATAGAATTTTGTGTGTGTGCATCCCTCTCCCTTGCTTCTCTTATAAAGGTCTTCAAGGTCAGTCGTCTTTCCTTTTATGACCCCTATTCGAGTTTATTCTTTTGTGGAAATCTTGCTGATCTTCTCATTTTCCATAATTATCGAGGAACTTTGACAATTGACTCGGAGTTTTTATGATAAAAAATCTCTGCGATATTTATCGTAACAATTCAACGGAAACTCCAATCGAGAAGAAACAAGAAACTACCAAGTCAATATTCAAAGGAGAGAGTGATGAAGAAGATATGGTCTCGTCGACCATGGGCGAGTAGACGTAGGGTATGTCTAGTCGCTAATGGGCGACTAGACGTAGGGTGCGTCTAGTCGCCGATGGGCGACAAGACATTATCTCCGGTCTAGGTGCCTGTGAGAGGCTAGACGTTGTGTGTCAAGTCGCCCACGGGCGACTAGAATTGGAAGCACTCGGGTTTTCCCTCAATTGCCCGTCTTGATTCGGTTACCTGGACGAGATGGGTTAGGAGATGAAGAATTCATATGCGTGAATTTCTTCTTTTCTTTTTATCAAAAGTAAGATAATGTTTTTTGTGGTAACTTTCAAGTATCGATTTTGATGTAACCATTTTTTACCCAAATAGACACCCACTGTTTACCTATGGAGTGCGATTGCCAAGGATTTATATAGAATGTCTGAATGCTTTAAGATACTTATCTAAGACATCATCAAAACCTACAAGGGATGCTAACCATCAACCTGAATATGCACCAGAGCCTATGATCATTAACCACGATACAAGGGATTACAGCCCCCTGAGCATCAATTCTCTGACCTGTTGCATTACGCAGACGAACTTCAAGGTTATACAGGTCTCCTCTCTCATCTCGGACCACCAGAAACAGCCAAGTCAATATACAAAGGAGAGAGTGATGAAGAGGATATGGTCTAGTCGACCATGGACGACTATATGTTTGCACTCATCTAGTCACCCATGGGCAACTAGACTTTTCAGAGAGTGTAGTCGTCCATGGGCGACTAGACGTGGGGTGCGTCTAGTTGCCCATGAGCAACTAGAATTGGTGCTGAGTTTAGTCGTGGGTGACTAGGCTTTGCCAATGGTCTAGTTACCCATGGGCGACTAGAGGTAGGGTGCGTCTAGCCACCCATGGGCGACTAGACTTTGTCACGTGTGTAGTCTGAGAGTGCATTGCTTTCCATTTTCGCTATCAAGAGCTTGCAATTTTGGGGTGACGAGATAGTTCCAAAGATAGAGTTTTACGGCATTCCATCGATCTGAAAGAGTTGAAGGCATATTGGGAAGTGACATGCGGTCTCGCACCTCCACGAGCTGACATGTGGAGTCCTATGAGACCGACCTTCACTAGGCCTGCCGAAGGGCTGAGTTAATGTAGGAGTTCTCTCCGTGCCACCATCCCGGGTTCTTGCCGACTCCCCAAGGTGGTAGAGTTTGGGATGCCGAAACATGGGGAGAGTGCCAAATCCGCGCCTCATGGATTTTTACATGCTACGAGGCGCACCTCCTGCAGTGTAGCCTATCGTTTCCGTCCCCGAAGTTATACTTCGATTCCTGGATCATTATGGCTTTTCGATAAGCCAACTTTCGCCTGAGACCTGCAGCACCTCGTTGGACTTTTGGTTCTGAGCTATGAATGAGGGATTGACCTAAGCTTCATCTATTTCCTAGCCTTTTTATATCTGGGGGTGGGTCAGTCGACTGATATTGCTTTAAGCTGAGAAATTTTGTAGATTACATCATTTACGTCAAACTTTCACTGTTGGAATGAGCGTTACTTCTTTGTCCGAATAAATAATGCTTCCATTGCGGAACAAAGCATTCCTTTCTTCAGAGGAAGAAGGGGTCACAAGGGTATCGTGGTTGGACCCTTTGATCGTTTTTGACTGCTTAACGATGTCTGACCATCTTTTTATTTTGCAGTTGTCAACCCTCTTCCCACGTTTCCTGCAAGCACACTTGTTGTTAGGCATGTTCTTTGAGGCGGCCCGTTTAATTAGAGTTACGCAGCGGTCGAGTACCATCACGCTCGACTCGGCCTCATACGGCTGGGGAGGAAGAATCGGATTCACTCATGGACCAATACGTTCCATTCGAGATTCTTGTTGTGAGGAAGAGAGAGATATACCAAGAAAAAATATTGTGCAGATGAAGGAGATGTTGCTATCGATGGGGTGGATCTACCTTCGGATGATTGGTATCGCGTACTCCTTCCTGAAGATGAAAGCGGTACCAGTCAGACCCCGCTCCCGTCGTGTGGAGGTGGATTCGACCTTTACGAGTATCTCTGCTCTCTTAACGTTCCTTCGGGTCAGCTTGAGACCATCAGAGAACTTGTTAGATCGGCGAAATATACGGAAGCATCGCGACTCTGCATAGGGTCAGTTTTTGCTTTTACTTCGGCCTTGTTTTATTAAACTTTCCTCTAATGAAAGGTTTCGCGCAAAAGGCCTTCACGTGATAAACGGGGCCCTTAAGGCGAGGTATCTTGAAGCGCAGATGGCTTAGGTCAAAGCTGAGATGGCCCAGAAGGAAAATGCTCGTTTGAACGGCGAGGTTGAGTCGTGCCTCCTTTGCGAGAAAGATTTCGAGCGGGAGCGAGCGTACCTTCTCTGCCGTGAGCGTAGTGGTGGTCGAAGGGAGATGGTTTCAATCATGAATGATCGATCGACGTAATTCACGACTTAATTTGGAGAGTTTCAGCGGGCATATAAGCCCTTTAGGATTATCGCGAGTGTTGAGGTTCTGTTGTCGCTTTATGGCGTACGCATGTTAGCAATTAAGAATTTGAGACCAAAGAGGTGATGATGTCGAGGCATCTGGAAGAAATTTTGAAGTCATCTAGAAGTGCTGACCAAGATGTTAGATTTCTTTTATAGCGCGCTGTTATCCTCGCGTCATATGTATGAGGATGAATCCTACTAGAGGATGTCTAAACATTCGTTTAGAGAACGGTTAATGTACTCGTCGGGGCCAATTGACTAATGCAATATAATAGGTAGACTATGCTCTTATGATTTAGTTTTTAAATTTATAGTCGCAGATGGATTGTTTAGGTGATTTGTTTCAAGTTTGAAACTATATTTTTGAAGGTTTTCTCGCAACGTCTCACTTTTTGTTTTCCGAAAATATGTTTTATATGTAAGGTGATCTCGAGTTGAGAATGGGGTTTAGTGTTTCGGTTGGAGGTCTCTTTTCTACTGTGTGTCCGAGAGTCATTTGTGTAGTAGTTTGTTAAGAAGTGTTTTTACGTTTGGAACTTTCCTTAGTGTATTGTTTTTTGAAACATTTTGTGGCTTTTGAAGATATTTGGTTGTTGTCGTGAAGACATATACGATTTCCAAAAGATGCACTTGGAAGCATTTTGATTTTTTGGTTTTGAATGTGTTGGTTATTCGAGAGATCAAGTGTTTCAGGCGATAAAAGAGGTTTGCGAGACCTTTTGGGGTCGTACTGCATTTTGTTATTATCCGAAGTTTTTTTAAACTATCGAATACAGAGACAAATACTTTAAAATGTGGGACTATACGAGAATATGTATATGTACCTACTTCCCCCCCCCTTTTGAGAGAGGGGACAGCTGAACTCAACTTGCGTTGAGTTGCCGTCATACCCCTTTCGGGGATCAAGCCGTCACGCCGCAAGTGTTTTTTCTCAGCGGTTGCTGCTTCATCGGTCCCCTATGTTTCAGTTACTGTTACTGGATTGGCGATTTCTTCCAGGTTTATCTCCCCGGTTTTGTTAGGGCGTTGGGATCGGTAGTTGCTTGGTTTCTTTGTCTGGAGCCGTCGGTTGGGTAGCCGGTTCTGGAGCGTGCTTTTCAGAAGCGTTTTCGGTCGGAGATTGAGTTATATTCGTGCGTTTTGGTTTAACCATAGACGTCGTCCTCATCTGCCTTAGTTTATGTTCGGCCAGGAAGCAAAGTCGCGGCTTCTTTTGGCATCCCGAGTTTGCTGTGGTTCCGTTCGTAGTCGGAAATTGCTGTGGTTCCGTTCGTAGTCGGAAATTTGATGCCCAGGTTATATGTCGAGGGGACTGCCTTCATTGAGGTTATCCAAGGTGTTCCCATGATAACGTTATAGAAGGCTGGGTGATTGATGTGTGTGAAATTGACGACCTTTGTGACTTCTTTCGCCATGACCAGGAGTTTGATCGAACAAAGGGTCATTGACGTTGTGCGAGAGAAACCCGTGAGTGATCTTGGCGTTTGTGTGACCTCTGAATAGATCAACATTTATCATTCAAGAAGTCTCAGGGGCGGGACAGATATGTGACTGTCTCGGCTTTCCTTTGATAAGACTTTATTGACAAGACGATATCGTGGCAGTACTGCGATCCTCCGGTGATCATGTTTACCATGGAACGATTATTTTAGTTGCCTTTGTCATCTGCCCTTTTCCATGTTTTCCGTTTTGGCCAGACCGATTTCCTTGAGGAACATTTTCTGCTGGCGGAGTTTGATCCGTCTTTGGCTGACGGTCATTATCTCGAATGAGGTCTTTTATGGTTGTTATCTCTGAAATTTCTCCTGAAAGCAGTTTCGTCGTTAGGCTTGCACCAAGAAATTTGCAGTTCATAGTGGAATCGCCCCTGGTTTGGTGAAGCTTGCATAATGTCGTTTCATTGTATGTCGATTTTCGGGTCCATGTGTTTCCTGCTGTTCTTCGTTGTTTCTTCTAGTCACCATGGACGCAGGTTTCTTGCAAACTCATGTTGCTCATCTTGAATTTGGGGTCCATGTGTTTCCCGATATTGAAGAAAGCTAAGAATTCCTAATTTTCCCTGAGGTCCCGGATTTATGCTTAGCCTAACGACAAGTTGTCAAGTAATGTAAAAGTAGATGAAACAAAATAAATTGAGATACAGGAAAGAGCAATATAGATCATATTTCGAATCGGCGTATGAGCGCTTACAACAAGTAAATGGCTTGGCCGCAAGATCTGTCGACAAGTTCCCTGATTCTAAAAACCTAAGACTTGAAAACCTAATTGAGTCGCAGCTCGATATACAATGAAACGACATTATGCGAGCTTCACCAAACCAGGTGCTGAAAGGTGCCTAAATGGATCTAAGTGATGAGTTGCATAGAATTTTGTGTGTGTGGATCCCTCTCCCTTGCTTCTCTTATATAGGTCTTCAAGGTCGGTCGTCTTTCCTTTTATGACCCTTATTCGAGTTTATTCTTCTTCGGAAATCTTCCTTATCTTCTCGTTTTTCCATAATTATCGAGTAACTTTGACCATATCTTCTTTCCCATTTATCTTCTGCTGATATCCGTAGACCGTCATTATATTTGGGCATTTTCTTGCCTAAAACTGTAAGTGGGCTTTTATCGTGTTTTATTGCTGTTTAAGCGAATTTTACGATTTCTTTCAGAGAAATCGTCCCACGTATGATTTCATGACACTGACTCAGAAAATAGTAAAACAACCGTATAGTCAAGATAACATTGGTATTTAAATTAACCGTTATCATTTTATACAATTGACTCGGAGTTTTTATGATAAAAAAAATCTTTGCGATTTTTATCGTAACAATTCAACGAAAACTCCAATCGAGAAGAAACAAGAAACTGCCAAGTCAATATTCAAAGGAGAGAGTTATGAAGAAGATACGGTCTCGTCGACCATGGGCGACTAGACGTAGGGTGCGTCTAGTCGCCGATGGGCGACAAGAATTTTTCTCGGGTCTAGGTGCATGTGGCAGGCTATACATTTCGTGTGTAGTCGCCCATGGGCTACTAGAATTGGAAGCACTCGGGTTTTCCCTCAATTTCTCGTCTTGATTCGGTTACCTGGACGAGATAGTTTAGGCGATGAGGAATTCATATGAGTGGATTTCTTGTTTTCTTTTTATCGAACGTGAGATAACGTTTTTCGTGGTAACTTTCAGGTATCGATTTCGTCGTAACCAACTTTTACACCAACAGACACCCACTGGTTACCTACGGAGTGCGATTGCCAAGTATTTATATAGAATGTCCGAATGCTTTAAGACACTTATCTAAGACATCATCAAAACCTTCAAGGGATGCTGACCATCAACTTGAAGATGCACCAGAGCCTATGATCATTAACCAGGATACAAGGGAACAAATTTCTAAGAAAAAGAAGAACAAGGTTCATAAGCATCTAAGAAGAGAAGCTAATGAGAAAGATCTAGATAGTTTCACCAAGAGGATTATGAGAATTCATGCAAACATACTGTTCGATGAAGCTTATTGGGCCCACTAGTTATGGATGTTATTCAGAGAGAGCAAAGAGACAGAAGAGGACATTGAGCGTATGTTCCATTTGATCAGAGAGAAGCTGAAGCAGAGGATTACACTGAAGAGGAAGAGTGATACTGGGAAGTTCGTGGCTTATTGCATGATTGGAGGTCACAGCTACCCTAATGCCATATGCGACATAATTTCTTCAGTCAACATTATACCTAGGTCTATGGCTGAATAACTGAGTCTGAAAATAGAAACTTCTAGTTATTCATTCACTATTTTGGATTGGTCCTAGGTAAATTTAAGAGGAATTATCATAAACCTTCTGGTACAAATCTGCAATGCCCTAGTTCCAATAGATTTTCATGTTATAGATATTCAGATACACATGAATTCTTCTCTACTACTTGGGCGAGCCTTCATCGCCATTGTAGGAGCTGTTTACGACACGAAGACAAACAAGCTTTATTTGTCACTTATCAGTGAGACTTATTTCTATAAACATGTCCAAGTGGTCAAGGCAAACCTGGCCTATATTGAGATAGGCGATGATCCAGTATTTGTGGCAGTTTGTTATTCTGATTATGGCAAAGACTACGAAGATGATGGAGAAGCATCGATACACCCAACCAGGAGTATCGATCGACAGTCTTACAATTCAAGATACCAAGAAGCTTTTACGGTGGAAGCCACAATTCCACCTAAGGAAACACTCTGTGTAGTAATATCCGAAGAACGTGAAAACAAATATGAGGAATCGGTAGACATCCAGGATCCACCATCGATCTACACCCCAACATTTCCAGAGTCCAGACGATTCAACACAGAACAACCAACTACCTAGGTGAGAGAGGATCAAATCCCTAAGTGCTCTCCAATGATTGTGATGGTGAAAAAAGTAATGGATTGAGTTGATACTTCTAAGAGTTGCGGAAATGGCTCTCAGACTGTCAGGTTTTTCTAAAATTGTAAGGATGAATTCGAAATACACTAGACAAGCTTTGATCAAACAAAATTCAGAGAATGTTTAGAGTATGATGATACTCATTGAGATTTTCGTCCATAATATATAGGAAGAAGACTGTACATGCACAGCTTCTTGGAAACACACAAAACAAATAAAACAAAGACTAAGTTCAAACTTGGAAATAAGAAAAGGCTCATGGTTTCTTCTTGCACAAATTTAGGATGGAAAAAGAGCTTAGTTTCATGAAGAGGCTTTTGTATCAGTGTTGTGCCCAAACATCATTAAAAACTTGGTTTCGAAAACCCATTGTGGCAAAAACCATGATTTAAATGTCTAAGAAAGCATTGGGCTTGATGGTTTTCGAAAAGACTCAAAAACAGACTTGTTTGGGCCAAATGGAAAAACCGATAAAATTTCGGCTAAGAGAAAAAATGGATTTTGACAAGGACTCAACTTCCTTGGACTAGTGAAGTTGTTTTCCTCAAGTACTTAAAGTTCCAAGCTCTTGATACATAAGTTCAAGATGGACAAAGCAACAGCACGTGGAGGATCCAGAGACAACCAGGAGACACTCCAATACTCAGTTTAAGTCGTGGGCCATCATGAAAAAAGAGGAGAAGGCCAAGAAGAACCAGCTTGTTGGTTTGTTTCCATTATTTGTAATTTCAGTTATGTAAACCAAATTCTAATAGGATTAAGAGTAGTAAACCACTATTAAATTGGATTAGGACATCCTAAACCAATATGGTTAAGGATTAGGGATTTGGTTTAGGTATTATAAGCCTCTTTCACATTCTTGTAATCAATCACTCTTTTTATCAAAAAAAAAACGTTTCTTTCATCTCTTCTCTTGCCTTTGGCGAGTTGAGTCTTGCTGGTGTGTATTATCCAGCTTGAGTTCTCTGATTTGGTTTGTCATATCCAGACCAGAAGCCTTGGAGTATCAGGAGACTAGCGATCTCTCTTGTGTTCCACGTCAATGCACAAGCCTTGAAGCAGATTGAGTCATTGATTCTCTGTTTGCAAGGATTATCAAACGATATACCCACCTACAAGAGATCCATGGAATTACAGCCTATCCAGGGCTGTATCATGAAAGCCCTGGAAGACGAAGATGAGGAAGAGGATGTGAACTTTGTTGGTGGAAACGGTTATCGGAGACCAGAAAATCCAGGATACAACATGAACTCCTATGGTGGCAACATGAGTAACTACAATCAGAATCCTCAGCATAATCCACAGAAGCAGAAGCCTCAGGAGAGCAGGTTAGAAGCTATGGTTGATAGGATACTGGAGCAGCAGCAGAAGATGACTGTGAACTTCAATGGGAAGATAGACTTGCTGTACACCAACCTCACCACCAAGTTTGAAAACCTCAACACTCATGTCAAGAAGTTGGATAATCAAGTGGTCCAAACAAGTAAGGCCATTCAGAGACATGAGGCCTTGATTAAGGAGAAAGGGGAAGCTATTCAGAAGCACCACATCAATGCATTAATAGGTGAATACTTTTGGCAAGAAGTGAAGAGAGAACGGCTGCAAGAAGGAGATTTTTGTGTGGAAAGTGCCATGTCTTTCGGCAGTTTGCATTGATGTCGATCGACGCCAGAGCCGACCGTCGATCGATGGAACCTGCAGAATCAGTCGCCTAATGTGAATCTACATACGTCGAACGACGGCATGAAGAGAGCATTGATTGACAGCCCCAACAACCGAGCCGGGTTGTCTACCAAGTTTGAGTGCCATCCGATTCATTAAGCCTTCAAGAATGGAGAACCAGGAACAGGATGCTAGTACACATGATCCCATAACAACAGAGAGACACTCTAGAAGAAAGTAGAAGATTCCAAAACATCTTCGCAGAGAAGCAACTGACAAAGAGATGGATGCCAAAAGAGTTTTTAAAATTCCTTTAGAAACTCTATTTGATGAAGCATATTATACTCACAGATTGTGGATGTTTTTCAGGGAATCCAGGGAAATAAAAAAGGACATAGAGCGCATGTTCAATGACCTCAGGGAGACGACGAAGATGTGGACTACTCCCAAGAAGAAAAGTAACCCTGGGAAGTTTTTGATCCAGTGTTATGTCAAAGGTCACGAGTATCCTAACACCCTCTGCGACACTGGATCAGCAGTTAGAATTATGCTTAGAGTAATGGCAGAGAGGGTAAACCTGAAAGTGGAGCCGTCTAGTGATTCTTTCACCTTTATGGATTTCGCCAAAGTGAACTAAGGAGGGATGGTCAGAGACGTCCCAGTGTAGATTCGCAGTGCCATAGTTCCAGTAGACTTCCATGTAATGGACATAAAGATTGATTGGAACTCCTCCTTACTCCTTCAAAGAGCCTTCATGGCAATAGTGGTAACTATATGTGACATGAAGACAAACATGTTTTATCTATCATTGATTGATCAATACATTTTCTATGAATCTGTTAAAGTCAAGAACAAAGCTACTCATATAGAATTGGGTAATGATCCAGGTTTGATTTCTACATGCCTCTGAAAAGATGATCAAGACGATGAGCCTGCGGACACATCATCGATCGACACCCAACCCTTGGCATTGGTCGCCGGTCACTTCAACCAGAACCAGCACGAATCCCACCCTCTGGCATCGATCAACGATAACAATTCACCATCGATCGACGGTGTTGCCCCAGATCAGAGCGACAAAGACAATCAAGAAGAGATAGCCTACACCGGGAAACAATACCGTGACAGGGCGCCACAACCTGACAACCAAGAGTATGATGAGTCCTACTTTGAAGAAGAAGATATCGAGTACCATGCCTTTGCACTCAAAGAATCTGGAAATTTCAGAGGAACTTATGGAAGCTAGAATGCAGAATCGATCGACGGTGACTATGTACCATCGATCGACGATGACCCGATAGGACATGGTGATGATAATGGATACCTCAGACCAGATGAGTTTGGAATCATGAGAGACCCCGATGGATATGCACGGGAAATGGATGGAAAAATTCTAAATGTGTCCAAGGGTGGTATCGCAAACATACTAGCTATGGCCAATGGAGCAGAGAATCTCTTCAGAAATCAGACATTGGGTGAGGCAGTCAACTCAGCATCGATCGACAGCAACATTTGGGAATCGATCGACGGTCATGACGAAGCATCTGGGCAGAGACTAGTAACAGATGACTTATTACATGACAAGCTCGATGGAATCTGTAAGGTACTATTCTGTTAATTCTGATTTCCTTTCTCTCTATCTCTTCAAGATCTATAATAGAAAAGATTGAGATGATTTCCTGAGATGGAGAGGGGTAGGTACATTAACGATGACCCCACTATTCTAATTCAAAGAAACGATCACACATTGTTGGAAGCGAGGGGTAGATACATTACCGATTACTCCATTATTTGGCTACAACTCTGTATTAAAAAAAAAATCAAAAATGAGATGGCAAGATGGATTGTAGCAACATCATTGTCCATTGATTTCAGAGATTTATAAAAAAGATTCTGAAAGAAAAGAGGAAAGACAGGGATCAGGAAAGGCTTTATACTTATACATGCAGGTTTCCAGGAGTTGAGTCCATGTGTCCTTTGATAGATACTCCCAAGGTAAAGCTTGCACTTTAATTTATGCAAAGAAGTTATATCAGTAGAGGGGTGAGTCATATTAGTATTTGTTGAGTTGTTGATAGAATGAATTTGGTTGCTATACTAGGATAAGCCATATAAAGTTTCTCTTTGATTAGCACTATTCGATGTGGTTGCGTTATAGTAGGGTAATAGTCATGCTTATGAATTATGTGAGTCCTCGCTTTTCAAACCTTTTTCACAGACTATGATTTACTTGAGGACAACAAAAGGTTAAGTCTGGGAGAGTTGATATACCTTGTTAGTTACAATGTTAAGACTATCATTTGGACCCTATTTGGAGTCTGCTATATATGTTTATACTGTGTTTTAGAATCTTTTCAGGTCAATGTATTTTTTAGAGCATTTTGGAGATACTGGAGCTTGGTAGAGCATTCAGAGAAGATATCCAGTAGTTGTTCAGTCAGAGTCGAGGTCAAGCCTGACCATCGATCGACGGTGCATGCTTGGTGTCGATCGACGGTCTACACGCAGAGCAATTGACCGACCTCAAGCCCAAGTCAAGAAAATTTACAAGAATGGCCCTGGACGAGTTTTGACCTAGTTTATAAGGTCTTGAAGTTGTATAGGCAAAAGACACAAAACAGAAATTTCATAGCACAATATTATTTAGAGCTTTTATTAGTTTTGGGGAGAAGATTTGAACTTCTCCAGAGATTTTTATTGGAACACTATTATCTATTCTATGCATTTTATTATTCATTTTATCTTGCTTTCAATGATTATGTTTAAGTAATTCTCTTGTCAAATTTAGGGTTCATTATGGTATTGATTGATTAGCTGAAAAATAGGATTGCTAGGGTAAAAAGATATCCCACTTTGGAATTGTGTTTAATGCTTGTGTTCTAGAGTAGCTAACTAGAACCCTGAACCTAGGACATACACAACTACAAGAGTATGTTCTTTGCCTGAAATGATTCATTTGAGTTAGGTTGTTAGATACATGCAAGAGCTGGTTTAATTAACCTAGCAGATGCACTTCATGTCCGATAACCGTCGATTAAAAGTAGGCCTTCGCCGTCGATCAATTGTCGGGTCCTCTGTTCGCATACGACGGTAGGAACGAGAGGAGGTCGAATTGTGATTAAGGTCCCTGTATATTTAATAATTCCTTGCATCTTATTCATTATAATTCACTTGCCTGAAACACTAGATCTATATTTTCCTTATTTAATCAGTTAACTTATTTAGCAAATTTCCATTTTTGAATAAACCATAATTACAAACCCTCCTATTTATAACTTACCTAGCTTAATCTTTAGAACTCAGAAATCTATTATGTGCCATCGCTCTCCGTGGATTTGATCCCTAAGTACTACAATTTGAACTCTCTTGGCAAGAGTAATTTATAGGGTTAATTTGATATATTGCATGTTTAATTAAAAACCTTAAACTGCACGCTGTCACATCCGCAAACAAAACAAAACTTTTCTCTGCTTTCAGGCTAAAACAAAACCATTGCGACACCGCAAAGTCCATCTTCAAGCCCTAAAACATTTCAAACCCGCCCATGGTCGACTAGACTCTCCGAAAATTCTAGTGGCCCATGGTCGACTAGACTCACTACCAAGTTCAGTCTCCCATGGTCGATTAGACTCTCCGCAAAGTCTAGTCGCCCATGGTCGACTAGAATATCCGCAAATTTTAGTCCCCAATGGTCGACCAGACTCTCCGAAAATTCTAGTCGCCCATGGTCAACTAGACTCACTACTAATTCGAGTTGCCCATGGTCGATTAGATTCTTCACAAATTCTAGTTGCCCATGGTCGACTAGACTCTCCACAAATTCTAGTCGCCTATGGTCGACTAGATTCTCCAGAATTTCTAGTCGCCCATGGTCGACTATACTCTCCGCAAAATTCTAGTCGCCCATTGATGCGCCCCAGGACATGGAACCAGCCCAGCACGGTGATTAGGACGTTCAGAACAGTCCAACCGAGGTTCACCCATCCAACCGTACCAGATCAACGGACAGTGTCGTTTACAGAATCAACCCGCGGACATCCGGAAATGACCTAAGGCTGGAATCACGACCTAATGAACGAATTAACTGTCCCACAGCAAGTCTTTCCCGACCCATTCGACATTCTAAGACCAATAGTCAAGCCAGACCTCAAGATCAACGAGTGGAACCGGAGTTAGGACGCAACACGTCACTTCTGACCCGTTTGGTACGTACCGCATGGCCCGAAGGACATGATCATGACTTTTCCGACCAGATTGAAGATTTCATGATGATCGATCCTTCTAATCTCTCTAAAGCAAGGATACTTAAGCTCTCTGAAGATTTGGTTCATCTAAATTGTTCATCCGTTCACGAAAGTTCATCCAACACCAACACGGACACACCACAGTACGTCTTGCTCCTTACCGCAGTACACCCGTTGGGTACGGACGAACCTGGACAGTAGGCGAAGGGATATTTGTTGACCAGAGTAGATTCAGATGAACCTGGACTGTACACCAAGGGTCATTTCGACCAGATCAAGAATCAAAGAGTCATTTGACTATTTTTACATGTTTTTCCACAACTTTTTAGTCCTTTCACATGCCTTTTCACTACTATAAATATGTAATCTCATTTCAGCAATAAAACCATTCGATTATCATCTTTGTTTTGTGTTAAACTCTTTGTTCTTTGAAGAACTCTTCTTGTTTTCTTGGTGAGTCATATCCAAGTTAAACAAAACTCGAATCGTTGGTCTTGTGAGTCATATCAAACAACGGTTAGAGCATCTTCCTTTGGTGGACTTGTGAGTCATATCAAGCACCAATTGAAGTCGGGAATATCGGAGGCCTTCCGCAACCTTCGTGCGACCCTTCAATCCATCAGTTCTCCTTCAGGAGTTCATATCAATCCAATCCGGTCGAGTGATCCTATCTTAGGGCGTATCACCCATGGACGCGTACAAACGCCTAATCGCTTACAAACGTCTAGTCATCCATCGAAGACTAGACCGTATCCTCTTCATCATTCTCTCCATTGAACCTTGACTAGGCTGTTTCTTGTTTCGTCTCGATTGGATTTCCGTTGAAATTTTAAGATAAAAATCACAAAGACTTGTTTTCTCGTAAAACTCTTAGTCCATCGTATAAAGCGATCACGGTTAACTTAAAAACCAATGTTATCTTGAATATGCGATTGGTTTATTATTTTGCGGAGCCAGCATCGTGTAAACATAGGAATGACGATTTCTCCAAAAGAAACAGTAAATATTGCTTAAATCCAATAAAAGCCAACTTACGGTTCTAGATGAGAATGAGCCCAACTATAATGACGGTCTACCGAATATTTGCAGAAGATAAATGGAAAAGAAGATAATTGTCAAGTTCTGAAATAATTATAGAAAATTGAGAAGATAAGGAAGATTTTCGCAGAAGGATAAACTCGAGCCGGGGCAGAAAAGGAAAGACAAACGACCTTGAAGACCTATATAAGAGAAGCATGGGAGAGGGACGCAGGGATATGAAATTCTCAGAACAAATCATAGCACTTAGGAACCTTAGGCATCATTCTCGACATGCTTGTTTTTCTATGACTTGCACTCGATTACAATACGAACTCGCAAAGGCAGTTCAGTCTCTTTTTAAACCCTTTTAACTGAAATACGTTCGGCTTAATCTTCAAAGGGAGTACTTAGGCAGCCTTTCATAAGTTCCAGTCCGCAATCAACAGGGGCTTGATGGGATGCAAGTCGTTTAGTAACTTTTAAATTAGTTTTTATTTTTTTTTAACTTTTTTGTGTTTAATTTACTGCAGGTAAAAAGACCCGAGGAAACGTAACTGCACAGATCATTGGCCACACCTGATCACTGCCGATCAATGGACAAACCCAAGCATCGATCGATTACCACTTAACAGTGTCGATCGACACTCAACATCAGCGAGCAAGTATACCGTTTTTCCTTGTTAAATTTTGTTGGGGAAAACATACTACAGTATGAAATTTCTCCAGGCCTCGGGCAGCACACCGGCCTCCAGGTTCCTCCTAAGAGAAGCCCCGGCTCAAATTCCTGCTTCTGACCCTGACTCCGGGTATAATGGCAATTTTCTACTTACAGGGATCCTTCCATTTATCTGAATATGGAAGGGTTTAACCTAACCACTCACGTCTACTCTACTAAATAAGGGGAACCCAAACCCTAAAAAAGGGATCGACATTATGAGAATAATATATTAGAGAAGGCGGCTAGAACTAGGATGTAAACACCAAATGTTGTAGTTCCTGCTCATTCAATCAATGAAACATCTCTTTCAGTCTCTATTCTCGTTTACCTATTACTTATCCATTGTTCTGTAGTACTATCAAATATCCTACACAAAATAACCTAACATCTTGGCGCTTGAAGGAGGGGGTAATCTTAACTACATGATGATGGCTATTGATGAGCATGACGAACTATCTCCGGCTACCCCTAGGTAGATCAAGCTACAAATTCAGTTTGCCGCTCTGCAGAGCCAAGTAACCAAGATTCACAAAGCACGAGAAGCGGCAACAGAGAATCCGATTTCTGCTCTGAAGTTTAAAACTTGTAGGAGAATCTAGTCGAGCACTTCAAGCAGCTAGAGCAGAGCGCGGAGAAGATCTCTCAACTCGAAGCAGAGAATCTTGTGCTCCGAGACAAAAATCAAACTTTCAATATGATGAGCAACAAGTGACCTCAATTCCGAAGATGTCTGCTGCCAAAGGCAGCAACAATCGACGGCCTCCACCACTGAATTGAGATACCGCAGCAGGGGATAATGTCGCGGGAGAACCCGAGTAGACGCCATGGAAGAAAGCAAATTTTAGGACGAGGAGCCACCAGAAGACGTAATGGCAACAAGGTCCACTATAACCGTCTACCTCAAGAGGGTGTTCTCCAAACAATTCGACGCCATCCAGTCCATGGTAGAGAGGCTCCCGGAGTAGCTCCTCCAATCCGGAGAAGTGATCCCAACTCTTACGCCCACACCCCTTTGTGGATGAGATTATGTTAATGGAGATGCCGAGAAATTTCTCCATTCCCAACGTAAAGATGTATGATGGCACCAGCGACTCGGATAACCACGTCGCCCAATATAAGCAACAGATGCTCTCTATAGCAATCCAGAAGGAGCTGAGAGAAGCGACCATGTGTAAGGGGTTCAGTACAACCCTGACTGGGCCTGCACTGCAATTGTATATAAACCTGCCCAATGGTTCCACACGTTCTTTTGTGACGCTTACCGATAAGTTTGTTGAGCAGTTCGCCAATAGCATGAGTCTCTAGAAGACATCCGACGACCTCTATGAGGTTCTCCAGCACTGAGCCGCGTAACTATATAGCACGCTTTAACAAAAGTTTGCTATCCCAGGATGCAACGTCTCGACTGCAATCTCAACCTTCAAGAGAGGCCTACTTCCTAACAAAGACCTCTACAAGGAGTTAACAAAATATTAATGCAAGATTATGAAAGTCGTATAGTCCCAAGCCTAGGCACATGTGTAGTGGGAGGAAGACGACGTGAGTCGATCTAAGGTCCAACAAAAACAGGACCAGAAGATGACTAAACATGATAAAAACGACAAAGACTAAAAATCCCATCAAATGTTGGTGAATGAGAGAAGAAATAGGAACCGGGGCAGGTACCATAACCGGCCCCTTGATAAAGCCGAAAGGATGACAGTGTCCACATGGCCAGATCTCTACCACCTATCCATATATAAACCAGACCTGGTCAACTTACTGAGGCAGATGGGCCAACATGTCAAGTGGCCTCATAAAACGAGAGCGCCAGACTCCTTTTGGAACCCGAACCGATGGGGCAACTTCCAAAATGACCATAGTCATAAAACGGAAGATTGTGTCACGCTGAAGATGGATGTCAATGAACTGCAAAAGAAAGGACACCCCCGAGAATTTCTCTCTAATAAACAAAAGAGCCTTCTCGACAAGGAAGTGACTAATCAGCGCACTGGATATAGCTAAGAGCCTCCCGGAGTTCCTATATGTCCCTGTCTCACCACCCCAGCAGGATAGAGTCATCCACGTTATATCTGGTGTCTCAGAATTAAGCAGCCTGAGCCACGCGGCCGCAAAGAAGCACCAGAAACGCCAAGAATGGTCAAGAAACTGGAAGACCTAAGCGCCTGTTCCTAGGAACATATGAAAACAGTTTCACTACCAAGGAACATGAGAAGGTCCTAAACCCCCACCATGACGCCCTTGTCATATAGCTCATCATAGCAAATAGCCTGGTAAAAAATAATCATGTTGACAATAACTCATCTTACAACATGATACTCGAACGATCTTGGATCCACGGCATGGGGTCCATGCCCTCGACACTCCAGAAGATGATCAAGTTTCCTAGCCCTAGGGGCGTAAAAGAGATCAGGAAAACTCCCGATCCTGCTACCAGACCACCCTAAAGGGGGAAACGATGGTCTTATAGAAATTACAAAGCAAGCTTACGGTCTCGCATACAGAAGGGCTGAGGTCGAAGAAATTGACGGTGTGCCACTAATTAAAGGAGACTTAACCTGGAACCTCAAGATAGGGTCCAAGCTCGCGACAGTGTTGAGACAGAGGCTTAGAGACTTCTTCAGGTCCAACTCAGACTGTTTTTCCTGGTCCCATGTGGATATGCCATGAATTGTTCCAGAGATCATCGTGCCTAAACTACAAGTCGATCCGCATCACCAGCCTATTAGGCAAAAGAGAATGAAGTTCACCCCAGAGAGGGACGCAATCATAAACGAAGAAGTCAAGAATCTGCTGGATGCCGGATTCGTCAGGGAAGTGCAATATCCCGAATTGCTAGCTAACGTGGTAGTGGTAAAGAAAAAGAACGGGAAGTGGCAAATCTGTATAGACTTCAAAGAACTGTACAAGTCCTGCCCTAAGGATCCTTTCTCCCTACTCCATATAGACAAACTTGTCGATGCAACTGTTGACATCAACTAATGAATTTCATGGATGCGTTCTCTAGCTATAACCAAATACTTGTGCACCCAGAAGACCTAGATAAGACCTCCTTCATGATGTCCAGGGGTATCTACTGCTACAAGGTCATGCCTTTCAGCCTCAAGAACGCCGGATCTACCTACCAGAGGCTGGTGCATATGATGTTTGCCGATCAGATTGTGCAGACTATGGAAGTTTATATAGATGACATGCTAGTCAAATCACTGGAAGCCGAAGACCATATATCACATTCGCAGCAGGCCTTTTACACCCTTAGGAAATACAACATGATGCTTAATCCTGCAAATTTCTCATTTGGAGTCAGCTCTATTAAATTCTTGGGTGATGTAGCTTTTATTATGCACTCTCAAATTAACCATGTGTGCTACTTTTTACTCTGTCAAATAAGAGGTTCAGTGTAGTACTTAGTGATCAAATCCACAGGGACTCTAAGATTACTCAATAGACTTATTGTTTCGAGATAAAGCTAGATGAAAGTATTAATTAATGAATATTGAATTAAAGATTGGTTTAGTTTGTAAAGATTATTGGGAAGGATTAGACTTACGGGAACTCTTAAGCAGACTAACAGAATGTTAAGGGTTTTAGTGAAGAGTTGTTCTGAACTCAAACTTTAGGGTTTAGGTAAGTCACTCTCGTGATTCTTAACGGAGTGTCGATCGATGACCACTATGTGGTGTCTATCGACGCTACTTCTAAACATATATGATTCTTACGTTTGATATGTTCTCTAAACTTCTAATTCAACTCTCGTTGGTTATTAGAGTTTTAGACTCTTTAAGATATGTTTCAGGGTATAGTCAAGCTCTTGCTTGTGCTACAACATCCTATAATCTAAGGCTGAAATGATCAGGTTCAACTTAGCATTAAGATCTACTTAAACAAATAACTAATTTGAATAACCTTAATATTTTCATAACATCAACAAGCCATTACTACCCTAGAAGAACCCTTAATCTAACAATGGACTACTCGGACATCATTGTGATAAACATGATGAATAGCTGAATGAATTGCATAAAAATAACAATAAGAAACAAGAGAGTTCAAGATCTTAGTCGGTGTATGAATAGATCTCTCTCCCCAAAGGTAGCCGTCAAGGTTGCAAGTATCAAAAGGGTTGTAAAAACAGACATCTCTTGTAAAATAGCTAAGAAACCTAATAAATAGTCCAAAATGCGGCCAGAGACTTGTCTTGCAAATAATGAAACTTTTGGGTAAAATTGTGATTTCTTCTAATCTTCTATTAACTCGTGGAAGTGTTGACCGTCGATCGATGGCCTCTGCGTATTCTGGTTCTGACTTCAACTTTTTGGCTGAGCATACTTCAATGCTTCATAATGATTCATCCAATTCCTTCCAATGAGTACATGAGCCTGTAAAGACTCTAAAACAATATCAATTGCATATAAAAGACTCTAAAACCATATAAATATCATGGGTGAAATCTGGTAAAAACCATGACATATCAACACCCCCAGGCTTATCATTTGCTTGCTCTCAAGCAAAACATAGAATGAATCGATCAAAGGACTCATAGATTCTTACCCAAGCAAGTGTTTGAACCACATGTAATCTTTCAATCCTTTTCCTCGCTCTCTTTCTTCTTTGAATCTTTTTAGATTTCAAACCCAATCGATAATGATGCTGATACAATCCATCTTGCCATCTTATTTTCGATTTTTGATTTTTTGACAAAGGTGTAGGTGAATTGTGGGGTCATTGGTAATGTAAATACCCCTCGCTTCAAACAATGTGTGATCATTCCTTTTAATTAGAATAGTGGGGTCATCGGTAATGTATCTACCCCTCTGAATCTCATGAAATCATCTCAATCTTTTTTTAGATGCCGAAGAAAGGTGAGAGGAGGATCAGAAAGTAAAATACTTTTACCTTTCAAATTTGCAAGAGGATTTCGATCTTATGTATACCAAGCCTCATAACAAGCAAATAAAGTTACTTAGGGTGGAGTTTAGCTTTGGTTCCTTCAAAAGTTCTTAGCAAGTGTGGTGTTACAGGTTAATCAATCTACTTAGCTTTTCCATTCAATCTCAGAATGGTGCTAAACAATTGTGCAACATACTGTTCAAGAAAAAGGTTATAGTCTATACCTAACTTTTCTTTTTGACTCACTAAAACAGTTTTTAAAAAAATTTGAGTAAGAAATAAAACTTCAAAAATAAAATATGGTATTAGTAACTACCTCCCCTAGACTTGAATAACACAGTCTCAGTGTGAAAATAGCCTGAGATTGGCAGGTGTAAATAAATTGGAATGGAAATAATTTATTTGTTAGGATTTAATAATAAACATAGTTCTAAAATCTAACAAACTAAACGAAATAAAATAACTCATGCATAAGTCTGAAAATCAAATAAAAGGGAGGAGGGCAAAATGTAAGGTTACTCCTCGTCGGTAGTGTCCATGTCTGGCTGGCGTGGTGGTGCTAGAGCTGCTGGTGGCGAACTCGCTCTGGCACGCAAACGCATGAAGCACTGGCACCTGTACATCGCCTCTATCCTACCCCATATGGCGTGAAGTGCACCCACCACGAATCTCTGGAAGTCTCCGTGATCATGGATGGGGAGCTCTGAGATATTTGGGAATGCTGGAAGAGGGGGTGCTGCTTCTGCTGCCGCGTCCTCTGCCGTTGCGTGTGCTGGTCTAAGTCCTTCTCTGCAGCGTATATGGACAAGTGCATTGCGCAAGAGGAGCTTGTTCGGTCTGAACTCAAGGCGTGCAGGGGTGTCGGCAAAGTTTGTCACATCGTGCTCTGAAAGTTCTATTATGTGAGGCCCTGCATCATCCACAAAGGACCAGTAGCGTCCTTCCTTAAGCCAACCTGCCCTTGTCAAGTGAGCCTCATCCATGTACTCTATCTCTGTCTCCAAAGAGGCTCCCTGGAGGCTAATCCCAAGATGTAAAAAGATGGATGTCAGAAGGCTCCCCACCGTCTCATTCTTCCTGCCATATCCCTTGAAAGGTTTCCCCTTCAGGGACACCAAGTGCTCAGCGAAAATAGCCCCCAAGTTCACTTGCTGGTTGCTCACTGGTGGTGAAACGACCTTCTCATATAGCTCAACCAAGCCTCTGACTGACTCGTACAAAAATGTGAGCTCCTGAACCCTCAATTTGTTGGGATCCATCTTGCAAAATAGGGCGTTGGCAAGGATATTCAGGAAGTAGCGCAAAGACGGGTGGTAAACGTCGGTCTGAGTGGCTGAGCTGGAGTCGAAGTGCCATGTGGCTATGAGTCCCCCAAAAAGCGGTCTGTCCAGGGAAGGAAGGGACGGTACAGCCAAGGTTCTCTGGGTTATTAAACCCGTTCATACGACCGAGGCCAGGAATGTTGACGTTGCATCTGATTCCTCTGATCATGAAAGTCAAGTAGGCCTCGGTCGCCCTCGTCGTCCTGAAGTTCGGATAAATCACTCGAGATGTGGCCGTACACTGTTGGACGAGTTCGAGATAGAGTGTATACAGCCTCGTAGCCATGATTGCCATCCCTAGCTCTCTCATCATGTGTCTGGTGTCAGACCGGAGCCCAATCTTCGTTAGGACATCTCTATCAAAGAACCTTGTGGGCTCAATGGAAACGCCTTCCCATGGGTTATAATAGAGACTGTCGTAGTCATCCCAGTCCTGAGACACTGCTCTGTGGGTGCATCCCCTTGAGGCTACAACTGCCTTAGGATCAGGGTAATGCTCAAACGTGTCGATCAACTCCTTCTCCTCTTTGGGCCAATGACCATGGCATGGCGGTCCTGATGGTGCGGAACTGGAGCCACCAACTTCGAAACATTCTTTGGTTCTTCTCTCGCTAGTCTGCAATTGCCAAAATAAACGAGAATCAGCAAATATACAAACTTACTTACGACCGTCGATCGATGGTCCCTCACGGGTATCGGTCAATGGTCATTCGCGATATCATGAGATATTTACCTCTCAAATCGAACAAAGAATCACACGAACGACAGTTACGAACAGTTGATAACTCCTAATCTCGTAATCCATCACCCTAATATGTTCTAAATTCCAATCTAAACCCTAAATTTTTTATTTTTTCTCAAGCCCTAGAAACTCCCTAAACTAAGAGATTTAGAGAAAATACCATAGGATCGGTGGATTAAGTGAACTAAACAGATGGAGATTTAAAAGTCGAGTGGGTTAGGCTCAAGAATGAACAAAATCGGCCAAAACTTTAGAGAGAAATCGGTTGTAGAAATCACAACAGTTTTGGCGGTTATGAGAAGTGTTTATGAAAAGGGGTCGTGTCGAGCTTATACAGACTGTTTAGAAATGTTTCAGGGTATAGCCAAGCTCTTGCTTGCGCTACAACATCCTATAATCTAAGATTGAAAATATCAGGTTCAACTTAGCATTAAGATCTACTTAAACAAATAACTAATTTGAATAACCTTAATAATTTCATAACATCAACAAGCCATTACTACCGTAGAAGAACCCTTAATCTAACAATGGACTACTCGGACATGATTGTGATAAATATGATGAATTGCATTGAAATAACAATAATAAACAATGGAGTTCAAGATCTTAGTTGGTGTATGAATAGATCCGTCTCCCCAAAGGTAGCCGTCATGGTTGCAAGTATCAAAAGGGTTGTAAAAACAGACATCTCTTGCAAAACAGCTAAGAAACCTAATAAATAGTCCAAAATGTGGTCAGAGACTTGTCTTGCAAATAATGAAACTTCTGGGTAAAATTATGATTTCTACTAATCTTCTATTAACTTGTGGAAGTGGTGACCGTCGATCAACACTCAGGGTGAGACGTCGATCGATGGCCTCTGCATATTCTGGTTCTGACTTCGAGTTTTTGGCGAAGGATACTTCAATGCTTCATAATGATTCCTTCAATTCTTTCCACTGAGTACATGAGCCTGTAAAGACTCTAAAAGAATATCAATTTCATATAAAAGACTCTAAAACCATATACATATCATGGGTGAAATCTGGTAAAAACTATGACATATCAACTCCTCTAGGCTTATCGTTTGCTTTCCCTCAAGCAAACCATAGAATGAATCACGGAAAGGTTTGAAAACACAAAGACTTACCAGCTCCTTAGAACACTGTTTCACCTAAGTTTCTGTTGCAACCACATCTAGAGATTTTCCATGTTCTTTTCTTAGCTAATCAATCTCCCTTACCACCACCTACCAGAAGCTATCTGACATGCCCTCTACTGTCCTCATTTAAATACATAAGATACGATGGAGGCTTTATCCTCGGGGTATCGATCAAAGGACACATGGATTCTTACCCAAGCAAGTGTTTGAACCACATGTAATCTTTCTAATCCTTTTCCTCTATCTTCTTTCTTATTTGAATCTTTTTAGATCTCAAACTCAATGGATAATGATGCTGATACAATCCATCTTGCCATCTTATTTTTGATTTTTGATTTTTTTGACAAAGTTGTAGGCGTATAGTGGGGTCATTGGTAATGTAAATACCGCTCGCTTCCAACAATGTGTGATCATTCCTTTTAATTAGAATAGTGGGGTCATCGGTAATGTACCTACCCCTCTGCATCTCAGGAAATCATCTCAAACTTCTTTAAGATGCTGAAGAAAGTTAAGAGGAGGATCAGAAAGTAAAATACTTTTACCTTTCAGATTTGCAAGAGGATTTCGATCCTATGTATACCAAGCCCTAGAATAACCAAATACAGTTACTTGGGGTGGAGGTTAGCTTTGGTTCCTTCAAAAGTTCTTAGCAAGTGTAGGTATTACAGGATAATCAATCTACTTAGCTTTTCCATTCAATCTCTGAATGGTGCTAGAAAATTGTGCAACAAACTGTTCCAGAAAAAAGGTTATAGTCTATACCTAACTTCTATTTTTGACTCACTAAAACGGTTTTTAAAAATTGTTAGTGAGAAATAAAACATAAAAAATAAAATATTTTATTAGTAACTGCCTCCTCTAGACTTAAATAACACGGTCCCAGTGTTAAAATAGCCTGAGATTGGCAGGACTAAATAAATTGGAATGGAAATAAGTTAGTTGTTAGGATTTAAAAACACGTACCTTTCTGTCATAGCCGCCATCGATCGACGGTACCTAAGGACTATCGATCGATGCTTGATGGACAGCATCATCCCGTCAGCAAGTAACTGTAAAAGTGTTTAAACTCTCCATAGTCTGATCATCTATCTTTGGGTTAGCACTGTTAGACACTCAAAAAATGATGTTAGACTAGCAAACGGTGATAATAATAAACATAGTTCTAAAATCTAACAAAGTAAACTAAATAAAATAAGTCATGCATAAGTTTGAAAATGAAATAAAAGGGAGGAGAGCAAAATGTAAGGTTACTCCTCGTCGGTAGTGTCCATGTCTGGCTGGCGTTGTGGTCCTGGAGCTGCTGGTTGTGACTTCGCTCTGGCATGCAAACGCATGAATCACTGGCACCTGTACATCGTCTCTATCCTACCCCATATGGCATGAAGTGCACCCACCTAGACTCTCGGGAAGTCTCCGTGATCATGAATGGGGATCTCTAGGATATTTGGGAAAGCTGGAAGAAGGGGGCTATTGCGTCCTCTGCCGGTGCGTGTGCTGCTCTAAGTCCTTGTCTGCGGCGAATACAGACAAGTGCATTGCGCAAGAGACGCTTTTCCAGTCTGAACTCAAGGCGTGCAGGGGTGTCGGCGAATTTTGTCACATCGCGCTCTAGAAGTTCTATCATGCGAGGCCCTGCGTCATCCACAAAGGAACAGTATCGTCCTTCCTTCAGCCAACCTGCTCTTGTCAAGTGAGCCTCATCCATGTACTCTATCTCCGACTCCACAGAGGCTCCCTGAACGCTGATCCCAAGATGTATAAAGATGGATCTCAGAAGGCTCCCCACCGTCTCATTCTTCTTGCCAGATCGCTTGAAAGGTTTCCCCTTCAGGGACACCAAGTGCTCAGGAAAAATAGCCCCCAGGTTCACCTGCTGGTCCCTCACTGGTGGTGAAAAGAACTTCTCATCTAGCTCAACCAAGCCTCTGACTTACTCGTACAACAATGTGAGCTCCTGAACCCTCAATTTTTTGGGATCCATCTTTCACAATAGGGCGTTGGCAAGGATATTCATGAAGTAGCGCAAAGACGTGTGGCAAACGTCGGTCTGAGTGGCTGAGCTGGAGTCGAAGTGCCCTGTGGCTATGAGTCCCCAAAAAGCGGTCTGTCCAGGGAAGGAAGGGACGGCGCAGCCAAGGCTCTCCGGGTTATTAAACCCGTACATATGACAGAGGTCAGGAATGTTGATGTTGCATCTGATTCCAATGACCATGAAAGTTAAGTAGGCCTCGGCCACCCTCTTCGCCCTGGATTTCTGATAAATCACTCGAGATGTGGCCGTAAACTGTTGGACCAGGTCGGGATAGAGTGTATACAGCTTCGTAGCCATGGTTCCCATCCCCAGCTCTCTCATCATGTGTTTGGTGTCAGACCGGAGCCCAAGCTTCGTTAGGACATCTCTATCAAAGAACCTTGTGGGCTCAATGGAAACGCCTTGCTAGGCGTTATAATAGAGACTGTCGTAGTCATCCCAGTCCTGAGACACTGCTTTGTGGGTGCATCCCCTTGAGGCTACAACTGCCTTAGGATCAGTGTAATGCTCAAACGTGTCGATAAACTCCTTCTCCTCTTATGGCCAAGGACCATGGCATGGCGGTCCTGGTGGTGCGGAACTGGAGCCACCAACGTCGAAACATGCTTTGGTTCTTCTCTCGCTAATCTGCAATCGCTAAAATAAACGAGAATCAGCAAATATACAAACTTCGTTACGACCATCGATCGACGGTCCCTCACGGGTATTGATCGATGGTCATTCGCGATATAATGAGATCTTTAACTCTCAAATCAAACCAAAAATCATGCGAACTATAGTTACGAACAGTTGATAACTCCTAATCTAGTAATCCATCACCTTAATCTTTTCTAAATTCCAATCTAAACTCTAAAATTTTTGATTTTTTTCTCAAGCCCTAGAAACTCCCTAAACTAAGATATTTAGAGAAAATACCATAGGATCGGTGGATTAAGTGAACTAAACAGATGGAGATTTAAAAATCGAGTGGGTTAGGCTCAAGAATGAGCAAAATCGACCAAAAATTTAGAGATAAATCGGCAGTAGAAATCACAACAGTTTTGGCGGTTATGAGAAGTGTTTATGAAAAAGGGTCGTGTCGAGCTTATGCAGACTCGACGCTCTTCTGTCAATCGATGGTCCAATATGCACGTCAATCGATGGTCATTCGTCTTGTTTTAATTTTAACAATTCATGTGCATAATTATAAATTTATTATATATATTTTCTTTTCTTATTATTATTTTATTTTTTATAAAAAAAATTTATCAAAAAATTTTAAATTTTTAAATATTCACAAGTGGGTTGCCTACCACTCTGCGCTTGTTTAAGGTCGTAAGCTTGACAAAAAATTGGGCTTATCAATCGGGATTTGACATTTCTAGACACATGGTCTGAGAATGCGGAATTTCATCTCTAGCCTAGTAATGATTTACTCTTTGCACATTCACTGTGAACTCCTCCCCTTTCGGGTTAGTCCAAACAATTTCTCCATAAGGTGTAACTTCTCTCACGGTGAAGGATCCTGACCAACGAGAACACAATTTCCCGGGAAATAGAGTCAACCAAGAGTTGTACAAGAGTACTTGGTCGTTAGGTACGAAATGCTTAGAAATGATTTTCTTGTCATGATAGGCTTTAGTTCTCTCTTTTTATAATTTCGAGTTCTCGTAGGAATGATACCTGATCTCGTCTAGTTCATTCAATTGGATTAATCTTTGTTCTGGAGCGGGTTTAGCATCAAAATTTGTTCTTTTGATGGCCCATTATGCTTTGTGTGCTAGCTCAACTAGGAGATGGCATGCTTTTTTATAAAGTAAGTGGAATGGGGGAGGTTCTAAACGTTTTTTTAAACGTGGTTCGGTTGGTCAAAAGTGATCCATCCAATTTTAAAGACCAATCTTTACAGGTTGATCCTATCATTTTTTCTAAGATTTCTTTGATTTGACGGTTGAAGACTTTTACTTGTTCGCTAGTCTAACGATAATAGGGTGTTGCTACTCGATGGTAAACTCCATGTTTCTTGAGTACTTTTTCGAAGACTTCGTTAATAAAGTAAGTACCTCTGTCACTTATTACAATACGGGGAAATCCAAATCGGGGAAAGATTACCCATTTGAAAAGTTTTCCGACTACAGCATCGTCATTATTCAGAGTGGCCATCGCTTCAACCCATTTGGATATGTAGTTTACAGCAACTAATATGTATATGTTCCCGTGCGAAGAAGAAAAAGGACCCATAAAGTTGATGCCCCAGCAATCAAACACTTCAACTTCAACAATGAAATTCTGTTCCATCGTGTTTCATGCTGAGTTTTCCTCTCCTTTGACAGGAATCGCACATTGCTACGTAGGCTTCAGCATTTCAAAACATGGTTGGCCACCAAAAGCCTGTTTGTAGAGACAATGATACAAAATATCTGCGGTTTCTCTTTCAACAACGCATCATCTGTATATGTCATTAGAACAATGTTTGTAAAGGTAGGGTTCATCATAGTGATATCTCCGGATTTCTCTCGGAATTTTCATTTTGTGGTATCCTTTAAAGATTTCTGGTTCTACATCACCTGCACAGTAGTTCACTACATCTGCGTACCATGGTCTATCAGAGGCATTCAAAGCAACCCCCCCCCCCCGACTTAAACTTCTACCTCCGGAAGACACACTGTTTGAATCAAAGGATTGCATCCGACAATTATATCGAGTGGAATAATCATCTCATCCTGCTCTCCGGAGATGTCATTGATCGATTCTTCCTCGTTCGACGAACGCACATGACCAATGAAAGTCGATTCTGCTTGGTAGACATTTTTTATAGGTACGAAGTCGTCAATAGGGACGTTGTCTTCACCTTTTATTCGACATAGGTGATATGCGACTCCATTTTCGACTCCTTTCCTATCCTTGGCTTCTATGCCAAATTCCTATAGGAGGAGAAACCATATGATAATTCTAGGTTTAACATCTCTTTTTGTTCAGACATTCTGGTGTGAAGTCGAATTTCACTTCTCTACATAGGAGTGCTGTAAGAGGTCTAGCAATCTTGCTAAAATCTTTTATTAATCTTCTATAAAATCAAGCATGTCCTAAGAAGCTTCAAACATCTTTCACGTTTGTAGGTGGTGGGAAACCTATCATTACTTCGATTTTGGCTCTGTCAACCTCAATACTGGCTGCTGAGATTTTATTTCCCAAAACGATTCCACTGTTAACCATAAAGTGGCACTTTTCCCAAATTAGGACTAGATTCTTTTCTTCGCAGATTGCCAACACCTTGCAAATGTTATCTAGGCATGTTTTGAAATCTGGACCGTAAACTGAGAAATCGTCCATGAAAACTTCCACGAAGTCTTCGATCATGTCGGTGAATATAGACAGCATGCATCTGTTGAATGTTGCAGGAGCATTACAGAGTCAGAAAGGCATTCTGCGGTATGCAAATGTTCCATATGGACAGCTGAAAGTGGTATTTTTTTGATCGTCAGGATATATATGAATCTGGAAAAATCCTGAATACCATCGAGAAAACAATAGTATCGATGGCATGCGAGCCTCTCTAACACCTGATCAAAAAAAGGTAGAGGAAAGCGATCTTTTCGCGTGGCAGCGTTTAACATTCTGTAATCGATAAACATTATGTTTCTGTTTACAATTCTCATCGGGAAGTCTTTGTCATTCTTTACCACTATAATTCCTCCTTTCTTTGGACAACATGAACTGGACTGACCCAGTTACTATGTGATATCGGGTAAATAACACTTTCTTCCAAAAATTTCATGATTTCCTTTTTGACTACTTCTTTCAGGTTGGGATTTAATCTTCTCTAATGTTCAATGGATGATTTTGATTCATCCTCCAGGTGTATCCTAGGCATGGATAAATTGAGGGAATTTCCTATAATGTCAACTAAAGAATATCCAATAGCCTTGGGATGTTTTTGCAACTTGTTAAGAAGAAGTACTTGCTCTTCGCTATTCAGGTTGACATTGATGATGACAGGGTAGGAGATTTCGTAAAGAAAGGCATATTTAAGTCCAGACGAGAGCGGTTTAAGATCAGTCTTGGGTTCTTTCTCTTTATACCAATCTTCGGTCATTGAAGGCTGTCGATAAATGGTAGGCTTTACCGGTCGATTGATGGTAGTCAATAAACTGATTTCTTCAATGTTGATGTTCATTACTTCTTTGGCGGCATCCATCAATCTTGAATATTCCTCAGCTCGATCATCCAACGCAAAAAATTTCGCTTTCCGAAGATGTGATTGCTCTACCCAAGGGATCATTAGAACACATATCCATGAACGACTCTTCAGCTAATTCAAAAAGGTGATCTATATGGTAGACTTGCCCATCGATCTAGGGTTTCTTGACTATCTTTTCCATGTCGAAAACCAAATGTATTTTTCCGAGATTGAGACTGTGCGTCATTCTCTGAAATCAATGATCGCTCCGGCTGTAGCCAGGAATAGTCTTCCTAAAATTAGAGGATTTATGGGTTCCTGCTCATATCTTAGAACTATGAAGTCTTTAGGTGTAAGAGAGTCATTAATGCAAATGGGCACATCTTCAAGTACACCTTGGGGAATACTAGTGGATCTATCACCTAAAACGAGAGTGATCCGGGTAGACTGAAAATGAGTTAGCCCGAGGGTGATTGCAACTGAGTAAGGCATCAAGATTACACTAGAGCTTAAATCAAAGAGTGATCTTTTGGAATCTCTCATTTTGGATGGTGAAATCTAGAACAAAGCTAACAGGATCAAGAAGTTTAACTGGGGTTTCTCCTTGGATAATCGCGCTCACATCCTCGGATACCATCATTATGCTATGCTCTGTTTAACTGAATCCTCGTGACACTACGTCTTTCACATATTTCTTAATTGCAGGCATCGCCAAGTGGCATCTCAATGCCCACTTTTTAAAAAGCTTTCTTGGATATTGCTCGATCTAACTCTTTTTCCGCTTTCACATTATTACCAAGAAAAGGGGTTCTCGGTAGGTAGACCCTAGTTTTAACCAGTTCGGTTAATTTGGGGTTGGGGATTGGGCATCGATCGATTATGGATCCAGAGTGTTGATCGATGGTCTCGCGATCCTCGATTTTTGTTTCTTTCTCCTTCGAGTTAGTGGGGAATTCCTCTTGGTCGTCAGCGTGATCTAATATTTCTGTTTCGGGAAGAATTTCGGGACCATGCTCGTTAGTGTCAAGATGAATGGGGTTTGCCTTTTCATTCCCATCATGCGCAATTTTAGCGAATTCATCAATGGTTATGCTCTTTTTGCGCTGGGAATTAGTCGTTTTCTGCTTCGTAAAGCTACATCATTTACCTGACTCATAGGGTTGGTGTCTGTCATACCAGGTAGGAATCCTTCTTCTCTCCTAATAGACAGGGCGTTATTCCCAACTTGGTTGTCGATCCTCTTAATTTGCTCACTCAGAGTTTCTAATTTCTCCGCCATCTCCAAGTATATTAAATCTAATTTATTGTCAAGGTCTGCGGCTACCATACAGTTTGCTGGGAATATTTGATTCATCCTTGATTTTTGAGCTTCATTATTGTTTCTTCACTTTTTCGTCGTAGTTTTTCAGAAACTGCCAAGGTTTTCCTCAAATTGTTGATCGTTTAAATTCATCACATCTGTGAACTCAACTCATCTTTTGTTCCTGAAAGAAATATCATCGTCCTCGCAATTTTGTTCAGATTGAGTGCGTTTATCTAGAAGACTTGCGACTGAAGCCAGAGTCTTTTTAACTTTGATAAAGTGCTTCTCCTCTATGGACGTTGATGGTTCCTTTCGTTCGTTATCCATCCTCTCAAAGGCTTTACCAAAAACTATATTTTCAATCAGCCTCTTAACATCCTCAGGGTTTTGAGTACCGAAGTTCCCCTCGCTGGTTGTATTAAGTATCAATTTTTTTGGACAGTGTGGGTGAATAGTAGGGTCAACGGTGATGTACCTACCCCTCGCTTCCTACGATGTGTGATAATTCCTTTGAATTAAAATAATGGGATCATCCGGAATGTATTTACTCCTCCGCATCTTAGAAAATCATCTCAATCTTTTCTTTCAGACCTGCAGGAGGAATCCGATTCAATCTATGCCAAACCCCAAAGCAAGAAAATAAGTCAGTATTAGGTTGGAGTTAGCTTCGGTTCCTTCAAACTTTCTAAGCAAGTTTGATATAGTGGCATGATGATACACTTTGGTATCTCTATTACTCTATGCAAGCAACAAGTCTAAGAATAGTGCTATAGAGTGGTTATTGAAGAAGTAAAAATAGAAATCTGATCATAATCCCCTTCTTGACTCAATAAAGATTTTGGAAAACTTATATAGATATAGCAAAAAAAAGCTCAAACAATTTTATTAAAGCCCAAAATAAAACACAATATTAGTAATAAATCCCTCAGACGCATACAACACTGTCTCCAGTATTATATAGTCTGAGAATGGTGAAGAAAATAAATCATAAGGACAAAATATAACAAGGAAAAACGATATGCATGCTTGTTGATCGTGACCGCCAATCGACACATTTAAGTGGTGATCGATCGATGCTTGGTTTTCTTTGTCGATCGACATTCATCAGGTGTCGATCGATGCTATGTGCAGACAATCTTCCTTGGATCTTTTTTTACCTGAAATAAAATAAAAACGAAAAATCAGTAATAAATGAAAGTAAACAAAATTTAAAACGTTCTAAACAGTGTGTTGTCTCCCACTCAGGGCTTGGTTATAGTCTTTAGCTTGACGATTTGAACTATGATTCAGTCCAAGTGAGATTGAGAACTTGCTCCAAAACAATTCCCAATGTCCAAAATCTTCAGCTTTGTCACAGTTTTTGTGAAATCCTCCATATGCTCTTCTCCTTTGTCTATCATCTCAGCAATAAGGAGTGCTCAAAGCATTGCAAACAGCTGCTAGAAGCATCTGTTGCGCACTCTGTATTTCCTGACACCATCTGAGAAGTGGGCAATCAATGACAACTGCGAACCGCTGGTCCTTTTTCTCTTCTTCCAATTCCTCCTTTTCTTTCTGCTATTCTTTCCCCTACACTTGTCCGATCACGTAGTGGTTCCTCCATTAAAAATATTTTGACATACTTCCAACTCATTCTGCTCTGATGCGTGACGGGTGTCGATCGACGCTCTAGTGTTGATGTCTATCGATTCTCCAATGGTCGATCGACTCACCGATGGTGGTGTCGATCGATGCTGCGACCAATGGTCCTTGGTCAACGTCACCTTCTTACCTTAATCTTCTCTGAGAAACAACTGTATGCTGAGTATCATAAAGTACCTCAATCCATAAGCACACTTCCAACTGGTGGAATAGGAAATTCAACCTCAAAACAGTGATGGGAACCACAAACTTCACAGGGTTATGTATTCTTTTCACTCTTTTGTGAAACCCAACAACTTCTTACCTTAATCTTCTCTGAGAAACAACTATATACTCTATCCTAGTATAGCAATGAAATCCAGTCTACAAAACTTAGCAAATACTAGTCTGACTCACTCCTCTACCGATTTCATTTCTTTGAATAAAATAAAAGTGTAGGTTTTACCTTGGGAGTATCGACCAAAGGACACATGGACTCTATCTCTGCAAGTATATGAACAACTAGGCACAAAGTCTTCTCTGATTCCTTTCTTCCCCTTTTTCTCTCTGAATCTTTATAGATCTCAAACTTAATGGACAAAGATGCTGATACAGTCCATCTTGCCATCTCATTTTTGATTTTCCTCTTCTTTTTCTTTTCTTTTCTCTGTTTTTTTCTTTGTCTTTTGATTTTGGGCAAAGTTGGTCATCGGTAATGTACCTACCCCTCGCTTCCAACGATGTGTGATTGTTCCTCCGAATTAGAATAGTGGGGTCATAGGTAATTTACCTACCCTCTGCATCTCGGGAAGTCATCTCAATCTTTTAAGCTATTAGGTAGATGCTGAAGAGAAAGAGAGAAGGGAACCAAAGGTGCAATGACTTATACCTCAAACTTGTAGAAGGAATCCGATCTAGTGTATACCAAGCCCCAAAGCAAGAAGATAATGTTAGATTAGTGTTGGAAATCAGCTTCGGTTCCTTCAAACTTTCTAAGCAAGTGTTGTATAGTCATAGGATGATCCACTTTCGTATCTCTAGTAATTTCTGCAACAACCTTCTAAAAATGGTGCTAAAGTGTAGTTAGTCAATAATAATTCTTGATCATAATCTCCTTCTTGACTCAATAAAACTTTTTGAAAAAATGTATATATATATATATATACATTGCAAATAAAACTCAAAACACATCAACTAGCATTAGCGAACCTCCCCTAAACTTAAATTTCACTATCCCCAGTGTAATCCGTCCTAGATTGGTTAAGAAAAAATAAATCATAAGTAAATAGATTAAGAAGAAAACTCAATACCATAATCTGTAAAGAGTATCGATCGATGGTAGGCATGTGTGGTCGATCTATGGTCGCGATCCAATGTCTATTGATGGTGCCTTTATGGTTTCGATCGATGGTGGACTCAAAAGTCTATAAAACAAAGTAAAACTCGAAATAAGTAGTAGTATAAGTAAAGACGAAATAAAAGCTTACTAAACAGTTGGTTGCCTCCCACTAAGCGCTTGGTTATAGTCTTATGCTCGACGTTGTGAACTCTCTAGCTAGTATGAAATTGAATCAACACTTGGAAAACAAGCGTCTACATCTTCTTTTCTCTTCTGGAACCATGTACTAATGATGCTCCTTATTGCCTCATCTCCTCTGGTTTTCTCATTCAATGTAATTGTTTTGACAAACGCCATGGAATGCATTCCCTCTAGTAGTTTCTCAATACTACGCTGTAGCATTCTAAGTGGCAGTTGTAGTCTCTGATAAATCCTCCAATTGCTGATAAATATCTTCCTTCATCAGGCTTTGAGAAACTGCAATCTCATCAAACCTATCTTCCAATTATATCTCTACTGACGTCTTTTGTTCGAAGTTTTCAGTGCCGATCGATGGCCTGATGTTGTAGTCGATCGATGCCAGTCCGTCTGCCCCATTCACATGCTGTCTCTGGACAGTATCCCAATCTTGCTTCATCTCATCCATGGGTGCAGTCAAACTAGTGAGGCAGGCGTCTATAGGATAGTAGACATCATCCAACCTCTTGTAGAAATCATCCAACCTCTTGTAGAAATCATCCAATGACTTATCTTGACCTCTGTAGATCGCATGCACAATATCATCAATTTCACTTCTGCTGTACGTTTGTTGATCCTTCTTAGACATGGCAATCTTTGTTGCATATTCTTGTAAACATATGTAGCTCTGCTCGAACAAATTAGCTCTCTCTAGAACTGCTCTGATGTCTTCAGCTTGTACATTCACTACCCTTCCGTCTATAGCTCGTGCATTACCATTCTCATCTTTGTAGATGCCATACTCTTCTTTCTTTTCCCAGCGGAAAATTTTGTTGCCCTCAGTATCAAAACCTCTCGTACCTTGCTCGAAATGTCAATCGGTTGATGACTTGATGTTGATGTCGATTGATGGATGCTTGGTAGTGTATGGTATATTATGGATCGGATCGTTCATATGTTCCTCAATGTCGATCGACGCTGTATGATGTGCGTCGATCGATGGCTACTACTGCTGTCCAAATAAAGTACTCGATCCATTAGCCATAATAAGAGCATCTGCTACGTCCTCCTTAGAGTAATGTAGGATTCTCCCTTAAAGAGCCCGTGCACGTCCCTCTGGGTCTCTGAAAATTCCGAACTCATCTGGTCTAAGATTACCATAATTTTTATCTTCTGCTCCATGTTCGTGTTCTGGTTCGTGTCTGATGTCATTTGAAGGCCATGAGTATATTGTGATAGATGCTTGATTATCCACTCTTGCGTTCATTACCCAGCCAGCGTCTTCAATCTGCTCTTCCTCTCTGTAATCTTCATCGTATCCTTCGCATACTGGATGTGTGTCAATCGATAGTGTATGGTGACAGTTGATCGATGCTCGATAACAAAACTGTTGCGTGAAAACCATCTCCATTAGCCATGGCAAGGATGTCTGCAATATCTCCCTCGTGACATTTATTAGTCTGCCATCTATAGCTCTTGTGTGACAGTCTGGATCTCTCATGATATCGAATTCATCTGGTTGTAGATAACCACATTCCTTATCGCATTCTGCAGCTGAATCTATTTAGGATGCTGCTTCTTTCTCAGTATCGATCGATTGCATAGGAGTGCCGTCGAACGATGTCGATTTCCCGAGTCAATGAGAAATATGAAAAACACCAGCCTCTTCCGTCGCAATACCACGGTACTAGATCATCTCTTCTTCTCTGTAGTCTTCGTCATACCCGGAGTATGCTGTGTTGTAGCCACCATATGTGTGGTAGTTGTTGATCGGTTCTGGAGTGTGAGTGTCGATTGATAACAAAGGGTGGGTGTCGACCGATTGCTGAACTGCAAGCGTGTTGATCGATAGTCTGGGATGGGTGTCAATCGATGCTTCATCTTCCGACTCTTCATTGAAGTAATAATCGCAGAAAAATGTTGCCCCAAGTGCTGCATCATCACATAATTTAATCAGAGTAGCCTTGTTCTTATTCTTGAAAGGTTAATAGAAATTTTTTTGATCAATTAGAGATAGATACAATATGTTTAATTTCATATCACATATAGCTCCCACGGTAGCCATGAATGCTCTTCCAAGTAGTAGTGAAGAATTCCATCACGTGGAAGTCTACTAGTACCTAGGTGTTGTTAATCTGCACTGGAACATCTTTTACCACCCCTCCTAAGTTCACTTTAGAGCAGTCTACAAATGTGAAGGAATCATTGGAGGGTTCAACTTTCAGGTTCAGCTCCTCTGCCATAGTTATTGGCATAATGCTCATTGATGATCCAATATCACAGAGAGCATTAGTGTATTTGTTGTCCTTGATAAAGCATGGAAAAAAAACTTTCCAGGATAACTTTTCTTTTTCAGACAGGTCCTTTGTTTCATCTTTTCTTTGAGATGATTGAACATGACCTCTATATCATCGTATGTTGCCCTTTTTTCCCTGAAAAACATCCAGAACTTGTGAGTATAATATGCATCATCAAAAGGAGTATCTAAAGGTATTTTAAAAACTCTTTTGGTAAAGCTATCCATTTCTTTTTCATTTGCTTCTCTGCGTAGATGTTTGGGGATCTTTTGCTTCCTCTTGGAGTGTCCCTCATCTTCTCTATCAAGATCCATACTTTCGGATGTGTCAGTATACTGTTCTGAAACCGTTCTGGTTGGACGCACAATCAAATTTGCAGCGATACTTGGCAGTCGAACCGGCTTCCTCATCTGTCGATCGGTGCTCAGGTCGCATTGTCAATTGATTCCTCTATCTCTATGTCAGTCGATTGTCTCGTGTAAGTGTCGATCAATGTTTTTCGATTCACACGAAGTTACTGATGCTGCAGGATTTGATGTCGATCGATGCTCATTGCTTGGTGTCGATCGACACCAATGCGAACTTCCAAATGACATCAAACTTTCCACACGAAAATCTCTTTCTTGGAGCCTTTCCCTCTTAACTTCCTCCATAAATCATCATCAATCAATGCATTGATGTGGTGCTTCTGTCCAGCCTCAATTTTCTCCTTGATCAGGCTTTCATGTCTCCTAATTGTTTCACTTGTTTGCAGCACTTGATTCTCCAGCTTCTTCACATGGGTGTTGAGATTTTCAAACTTGGTGTTGAGGTTGAGGTACAGCCTATCTATCTTTCCATTGAAATCCACAGTCATCTTCTAATGTCCCTCTAAAACTTTGTCAACCATTGCTCCAATCTTGCTTTCTTGAGTCTCTAGAGGAGGATTCTGGTAGTAAGAAGATCCATAAGTTATGTTGTTGTTGAAGGGCTTTCGTTGTGACCCTGGTTAAAGCTACTCCTTTGACCATTCCCATAGGAGTTCCTGTTGAAACCTAGATTCCCTTGTCTCTCGAAAACCATTCCAATCAATGTAGTTCACATCCTCTTCTTCAATCTCATCATCTCTAGACTCTATTGCTTCTACTTCTACAAAAGGGACTTGCTTCCTGAAGAATTTCTGAACACTATCCAGTTTTGCCTTGACCTCTTCAATCTTATCCTTACTCATAGTTGGAGTTGATCTCTTTCTTTCAAAGTTTGTGTTCTTGGTGATGTTGCTGGATGCCAGATTCTCAATCAATCTTGTAGCTTCTTCAGGATTCCTAGTGCTGAAATTTCTCTCACTGGCTGTTTCCAAAGCCATTTGATACTGTAATCCAATATCTCTAAAGAAAGTACTGAGAAGTTGTACTTCGTTGAACCCATGATGTGGACAATCTCTTTGGTATGATTTGAATCTCATCCAAGAGTTTCTAAAAGATTTTGAGGGTTCCTGTGAAAAAGTAGCAATCTAGCTCCTCAAATCTTCTGCTCTTGCGTCATCAAAGAAGTTACGCAAGAAAGCATTCTTGATGTCATTCCAGGATGTCAGGGATCCTGGAGGTAACTTCTTCAGTCAATAAAGCATCTCCAGCAAGTGAGTACTTGAAGGGCTTAAAAATAGATAGTCATTGGGGACTCCATTGGCTTTGATAGCAGTCACTAGATCCTCAAATCGCTCCAGATGATCAATAGGGTGCTCATGTCGCAACCCATTGTAAGGTGTCTGCGCTACAAGTCCGAAGAAGGCGGGCTTGATTTCAAAATGATTCCACTGAAAAGCTGGAGGGTGAATGGCGGATTTGTTGGCGTAGAACTGTTCTGGATGGTTATAGTCAGCCAGTGTTCTCTAAGCAGCTTGGGCATTAGCTTCAGGTTGAGCTACTGCAGCGTTTGCTTCTATATCAGGGATTACATTCCCCTGATCGTCTATCTTTTGACCTGCTGCATTACGCAGATGACCATCTTGGTCATGCAAGTTCCCATTTTCATCCCTAGTCAGTATAATGGTCACAGCCATCTGGACTCGTCTACTTATGTCGATCGATGTGGGTAAGATGTTGTCGATCGTTGCTATGTGATATGTGTCTGCTCGAGTTCTGATGTCGGTCGATGTGGTCCATAAAGAAGTGTCGGTCGACGCGGTGTTGGTGCTGTAGATCGATGCTTGTCGTCTTTCTTTAAAGATCGTGCGTTCAAGTTTATCGGGGTCAGAGAATAGTAGTTCTTGTCCTTTATTGCTCCTGGTGTGTCTTTACATGCACCTTAAAACCAAGGAAAAATAAAAATTTAGTAACTTGAATGTTGTAACAAACCTAGACTAAATCCTAGAAATTATTTCTAATGGTGATCAATGCTCTCCGGCAACGGCGCCAGATTTGACATGCGTGTTTTTATTGTTCTAGCAGGGTAGAAATATCCTAAGCAAATAACTATCAAATTAACTCTAGTCTTAACACACAAATAGCACTCTTGCCAAAAGAGATCAGGTGTAGTAAACCGCTCTTAAATCACAGGTATTAGCATATTTCGGGGAAGAATTCTCTCCAGCATTGCTCCTAGCTCTAGAGCAAGAAATCAATCTTTGGAATGGGAAGGGAGAAGAGGGAGAATGGACCCTACATGTCGATAGCTCCAGCAACGTAAGAGGGGCAGGAGTAGGAATAGTACTCACATCCCCTATGGGGGATACGACTTCTAGAGCCATAAGATGCAACTTCAAGGCAACGAACAACGAAAGTGAGTATGAAGCCTTGATTGCAGGCCTCACACTCACCAAGCAAATGGGGGCAGAAAACATCCATGTCTTCAGTGACTCTCAGCTAATAATCAATCAAGTTCAGGGGGAATATCAAGATAAAGATGCCAATATGATCAAATACATGCCGGTTGCCAAGCATCTGATCGCGAAATTCCAAATCGGCAAGCTCACACAGATCCCTAGAGAACAGAACTCCTAGGCTGACGCTCTAGCTAACTTAGGATCCGCCCTAGAGACTCAATGCAAGATGAGTATCCCCTTGTTAGTGCTCCAGTGGCCAGCAACGGAGGAAGAAGCGGAGACTGTGGGAGTCTCGGCAATCAAAGAAGAATCAACCCCGATGCTCCCGATCGTCAAGTACCTAGAAAGTGATATCCTTCCGGAGAACCACAACGAAAGTAGGAAAATCCAAAAGCAGGCAGCAAGATAAACTATTTAGAAGTTCCTTCGTCAACCTTTACCTATGGTGCATTGCACCAAATCAGGCTGCCAGGATACTTGAAGAGCTACATGAAGGACAATGTGGCTCTCATTCGAGCAGCCGAAGTATGGTATTAAGAGCCAGAAGAGTCGAGTACTACTGGACTACGATGGTAGAAGATGCCAAGCCAAATATTACCACAATGCCAAAGACGCGCTCTGGTCTCCAAACTCCCTCCTGAAAACCTCAAATCCATAAGTTCCCCTTTGCCACTCAGGAAATGGGGCATGGACATAGTCGGGAAATTTCCGATAGCAAAGGGGCAAAAAGTCTCCCTCCTACTCGTAACCGACTATTTCTCCAAATGGGTGGAGGCATTGGCATTAAGCAGGATAACAGACCTCCATATAAGGGAATTCTTGTGAACTCACGTGATTACTATGGGAACCGAAATTCACACCGCCGATTTTCGTAATCGGAGGAAAGCTAAGAAAGCCTAATTTTCCCTGAGGTCCAGGATTTTTGTTGAGCGTAACGACAAGTAGTCAAGTAAGGTAAAAACAGACAAAACAAAATAAATCGAGATAAAGAAACGAGAAATAGAGATCTTATTCCAAATCTGCGTGTGAGCGTTTACAACAGGTAAAAGCCTAGGCCACAAGAGCTGTCGGCGAGTTCTATAGTTCTAACAACCTAAGACTTGAAAACCTAATTGAGTTGCAACTCGATAACAGAAACCGAAAGTTGCCTGAATCGCTTTAAGTGCTGAGTTGCAGAAAATTTTGTGTCTGTTCATCCCTCACCCTTTCTTCTCTTATATATGTCTTCAAGGTCGGTCGTCTTTTATTTTTTTGCCCCCGATTTGAGTTTATCCTTCTGCAGAGTTCTTCCTCATCTTCTTGTTTTTCCATAATTATCTCGGAACTTTAACAAATTTCTTTTTTTGCATTGATCTTCTGCTGATATCCAGTAGACCGTCATTATAGTTGGGCTCATTATCGTCTAAAACCGTAAGTGGGATTTTATCGCTTTTTATACCATTTTACGATTTAAGCAATTTTTACAATTTCTTTTAGAGAAATCGTCCCTCGTATGACTTCACAAAACTGACTTCCCAAAATAGTAAACCAACCGTATATTCAAATAACATTGGTGATTAAGTTAAATATTATTGTTTTATACGATTGACTCAGATTTTTTACGAGAAAACTAGTCTTTGCGATTTTTATCGTAAAACTTCAACGGAAACTCTAATCGAGACGAAACAAGAAAAAGCCAAGTCAAGATTCAAAGTAGAGGGTGATGAAGAGGATACAGTCTACTCGACCGCGGGCGACTAGACTTGGTGGTGAGTCTAGTCACTCGTGAGAGACGAGCCGTTCTGTTTGTTTAGTCGCCCGTGTGCGACTAGACTTTGCCAAAGGTCTAGCCACCAATGGGTGACTAGAATTTGGGGTGCGTCTAGTCGTCTATGGGCAACTAAACTTTGTCATGGATCTAGTCGCCCATGGCATCTAGTCGCCCACGGACAACTAGATTTGGAAGCGACTCGGTTGTTCCCTCGATTGCCCGTCTTAATTCTTTGAACATGACGAGATGGGTTAGGCTATGAGGAGTGCGGATACAAGGATTTCTTGTTTTCTTTCTATCGAAAGATAGATATCGCTTTTTGTGGTAACTTACAGGCATCGATTTCGTCGTGACCATTTTTGACCCCAACAGTTAGCCCCCCATCTTTCAAGAATTGCCAAAGCGTTCTTGCGAGATGTTAGGTGTGTTAGGAGGAATAGATGGCTAAAAATCTGAGGATGAATATTAAGTCCCTTTTTCTATAAGTATGTGGAGTAAACTTTCAAATTCTTTACTTGCTCACTCACACAAGAAAACTCTCCCATGGTAGAAAGTTCTTTTTCTCTCTTTTTCCCTTGTTTTTATTTGTATCATGGCCTTCAACAATGACATTTCCAAGAGTGCATTGCCTTCCATAATTGTTCCCGAGAGCTTGCGAGTTTGGAGTGACGAGATCGTTCCAAAGATCAATTTTTTGCGGCATTCTGTCGATCCTGAGGAGGATAAAGCACATTTGCAAGCTACGTTCAGTCTCAAACCTCCACGAGCTTACTTGTGAAGTGGTACGAGACTGACCTTCACATATCCTGCCAAAGGGCCAAATGAATGTTGGAGTTCTCTCCTCTGCACCATCCTGGATTTTTGCGGAGTCCCCGAGCAGGTGGAGTTTTGGATGCCAAAACATGGGGAGAATGTCAACTCCTCACAACGTGGCTTTTTGACATGCTACGAGGTGCACCTTCTTCAGTGCTGCCTATGGTTTCACATCCCGGAAGTCATACTCCGGTTACTGGATCACTATGGCTTGTTGATAAGCCAAATTTTGCCTGGTGGCCTGCAGCACCTCGTTAGACTTTTGGTTCTGAGATATGAACGAGGGATGGACCTAAGCGTCGACTATTTTCTAGCCTTTCTATATCCGTAAAGGGTGGGTTAGTCGACCCGATATTGCTTCAAGCCAGGAAATTTTATGACGGTGATTACGTCGTTTACGTCAAACTTTCATGGTTGGAATGAGCGTTACTTCTTTTTCTGGATAAATAATGTTTTTGTTGTGGAAGAAAGCATTCCTTTCTTCAGACAAAGATGGGGTAGAAAGGGTATCGTGGTCGGATCCTTGATCGTTGTTGATTTTTTTACTGCTGTCTGACCATCGTTTTGTTTTGCAGTTGTCGACCCTCTTCCCCATTTCCTATGGACACAATTGTTGTTAGTGACCTTCTTCGAGGCGGCCCATTTCATTGGGGTTACTTTTCTCTGCAGCGAGTTCGCGCAGCGGTCGAGTACAATCACACTTGAGCTCGGCCTCATATAGTCGTGGAGGAAGAATCGGATCCAGTCATGGACCAATACGTTCCATACGAGATTCCTGTTGTGAGGGAGAGAGAGAGATCTCCCAAGAACAAACAAGTTACTGCTGATGAAGGCGATGTTGCTTTCCATGGGTGGATCTACTCTCGGATGAGTCGTATTGCGATCTCCTTGCTGGAGATGGGAACGCTAGTAGTCATACCCAGCTGCCGTCGTGTGGAGGTTGATCCAACCTTGACGAGTATCTTTCCTCTCTTAACGTTCCTTTGGGTCAGCCTGAGACCAGCAGAGAACCTGTCAGATTGGTGAAATATAAGGAAGCTTCGCGACTCTGCATGGGGGTCGGTTTGCGCTTTTACTTCGGCCTTGTTTTATTAAATTTTCCTCTAACAAAAGGTTCATGAAGAGCCTTCAAGTGATGGACAAGGCCCTTAGGGTGAGCTATCTTGACATACAGCTAAGTTCAAAGCTGAGATGGCCCAGAAGGAAAATTCTTGTTTGAAGGGCGAAATTGAGGCATGCCTCCTTGATGTGCTCAAATTACCCCAAGAATAACTCTCTCAAATAAGAGATCGTTGCAGTACTTAAGGATCGTATCCACAGAGACTCGATATCTCACAAAATAGACTTGAGTTTCAGACTACACTGTGTCAGATAATATATAGAGTAACAAGTAAATCAAGGATTTTTGTTTTTTGATGGAAGGATGGGTGCTAGACTTAGGGTTTCAGGCAAGTGGACTATAGAGGATTGAAGCTAAAGTTATCAATCCTATAACTTGATATCTAATGTAAAGATGACCAGCTCTCGCTGCCAGTCTAATCTATTGACTAGGTCCTTGTTCCAACTCTCCTATGTGAACTAAGAATGACCGTCAATCGATGCTATTGGACTAGCGTCGATCGATGGTTGCCTAAGTCAAGCATTACGACCTAATTCGATATCTTCACTAAGTTAATTAAACCAGGTCTCGCATGTATCTAACAACTTAGCTCAGCAAGATTTAATTGAGATGATATACCATGCTCTCACGTGCGCCTAACTATCGTATGATCATGTTTCTAGTTGATTACACTAGAAGCAAGCAATAAGAACAATATTGTGAAGGATACAATAAAAGCCCTAGTAACTCTATTGTTTGGCTAATCATCCAAAACCTAAAAAACCTAAACCTAGAAGATGGATCTACTCATACATGATATTTGTCACATAAATCATATGTGAATAGATATGAAATAGAAAGCTATAATAAAACCAAAGAATTTCCAAGAGGACTTTGAAGGAGTTCTTCTCTTCTCTCCTAACTAAGAACAATGAATAGAATAAAGCTCTGAATAATGCTTAGCAATCTACAATAGCTTATACGACACATAAATAGGGTTTTAAGTCGGCCAATGGGTTTCTAGTAATTTGTGGTAACTTATGAGCTTAAGTCGGTCTTGAAATATACTCGGCCCACGTTGTGGGACACCCTTCGATCGACAATAAAACTGTGCCGTGGGATCGACACTCATTCATCTTCGCAACAGCTTCCTCTCGTGAGGCAAACAAACCACTCTTCAGTAAAACGAGCATAACTGCTGCTACCGGATGTTGATTGACCTCAAACTGGTGGCATTGGAAAGATAACTCAAATATCTATCTTGTATTTAACTATGAGCTCAATATAACGGTGTTTAGGTGTTTATTCATAGCTAAACATTGGATGCGTCTGTTCAGTTCCGCATCTCAAAAATCTTTAGAATCACCAAAGTTTTCCAAAACGTACCTGAACCTGAAAACACTCTAAAACATACTCAAAATCCATATAATAGCTTCTAAAAAGCACATATACCATGGCCTAAAAGTGGTAAAATCCATGGTATATCAACTCCACCAGACTTATCTTTTTGCTTTTCCTAAAGCAAAGAATATCTCAATCTAAAAAAGGTTTGAAAACAGAGGGACTCACAATATCTCTAACTTATCCTTATCACCTCTACTATATTGCAACCACATCAAATAAGTGTTAAACTTAGAGAAAAATTATATACATTATCCTAGTATAGCAATCAAATTCATTCTATCAGCTACTTAGCTAATACTAGTCTGACTCGCCCCTCTACTAACCTCATGTCTTGAATAAAGTAAAAGCTTGCATAAAGTAAAAGTGCAGGGTTTACCTTGGGAGTATCGATCAAAGGACACATTGATTCTTGCCCATAAAAGTATTCTGAACACACATGTAATAGTCTTCTCTAATCCCTTTCTTCCATCTTTTCTCTCTTCTATGAATCTGTTTAGATCTCAAAGTCGATGGACAATGATGCTGATATAGTCCATCTTGCCTTTTATTTTCGATTTCTTCTTTCTTTCTTTCTTTTTTTTGGGAAAAGTAGTAGGCGAATAGTGGGGTCATCAGTAATGTACCTACCCCTCGTTTCCAACAATTTGTGATCATTCCTTTGATCAATCGGTAATGTACCTACCCCTCTGCATCTCAGGAAACATCTCCATCTTTTCTTCCTTTCTCTTTATAGATGCCGAAGAGATCGAGATAAGGGAATCAGAAACACACAGAGTTTTACCTTCGAGATCTGCAGGAGGAATCTGATCCAATGTATGCCAAACCCCAAACCCCAAACCAAGCAAATAAGTTATTATTAGGTTGGAGGTTAACTTTGGTTCCTTCAAACTTTCTAAGAAAGTGTGATATAGTGGCAGGATGATCCACTTTTGTATCTCTATTACTCTCTGCAAGCAAAAAGTCTAAGAATAGTGCTATAGAATGGTTAGTGAACAAATAAAAATATAAATCTAATTATAATCTCCTTCTTGACTCAATAAAAACTTTGAAAAACTTATATAGATATAGCAAATAAAAGCTCAAAACAATAGATAGCATCAGCGAACCTCTCCAGACTTAAATAACATTGTCTCCAATGTTATCCAGTCCTTGTGGTTAGGATAAATAAATCATAAGGAAAAATTAACAAGGAAACAATATACATGCTTGCTAATGGTGACTGTCGATCAACACATTTAAGTGGCAATCGATCGATGCTCAGTTTTCTCTGTCGATCGACATTAATCAGGTGTCAATCGATGCTATGTTCTAATTATCTTCCTCGGATCTCTTTTTTTACTTGAAATAAAGCAAAAATGAAAAATTAGTAATAAGAAGATGATGAAGAAGATGATGAAGAAGAAGAAGAAGATGAAGAAGATGAAGAAGATGAAGAAGATGAAGAAGATGAAGAAGAAGATGAAGAAGATGAAGAAGAAGATGAAGAAGATGAAGAAGAAGATGAAGAAGATGAAGAAGAAGATGAAGAAGATGAAGAAGAAGATGAAGAAGAAGAAGAAGAAGAAGAAGAAGAAGAAGAAGAAGAATGACGAATATATTCAAGAAGACGTAGTCTACATTGGGCAGCAATACCGTGAGATGATGCCATGAACCAAGAACCCAGAATACGATGGTTCTTAATTTGAAGAAGAAGCAGTCGAGTACCATGCTTTTGCATTAGAAAAGACTGGAAATTTCAGAGGATTCTATGGAAGATGGAATGCAGCATCGATTGACGGTGAAATCAGAAAAAAGTGTGAACGAGATTTGATAAGTCCACCAGACTAGTTAGACCAGCTCTCGCATGCGCCTAACAGCCTAGTTCAATGTAGTTTGTTCTGGCACAGAACCTACTCTCGTAGTTGTCCATGTCCTACTTTTGAAATCCTAGTTAGCTACTCCAGAATGCAAGCATTAAGAACAACTCAACTGATGGATATTAACTTAGCTAGCAATCCTACTTTTGGGCTAATCCATGATTGCTATCATACAACCCTAAACCTAGTTGATGACTACTCAGACATAATCAAAGAAAGAATAATAATCTGAATATAATGCATATATAGAATATTGGGATTCCAATACAAATCTCCCTAAGGAGTTATGAATCTTCTTCCCTAAAAACCTAAAACTATAAAGCTATGTGTGATGTGTCAAGCCTTTCCTAAGCTTGTACTTGCACTTACACCACACTAGCACATTCTGCAAGCTCTCAATACATGAGCATAAATATAAAAACCATAAATTCTAGGTCAAAACTCGTCCAGGGTATTCTTGTCTTTTGTCTTCTGAACTTGGGCTTTTCAGTCGGCTGTCTGCGAGTTGGGCGTTGATCGATGACAAGTGTGCAGCATCGATCGACCTTGGTCTTTAGACATCGGTCGATTCCAATGTTGTGTCGTCGATCGGCGACAGGCTCGTACTTCCACTCCTCTAATAGTCAGCTATGAATATTTCTCCTCTAAATGCTCCCAAAGCTCCAAGTATCTTTATTTATCTCCAAAACTTCCCTAGACCTTTAAACACTCCAAAACATATACTAAACACACATAATAGACCCTAAATAGAGCCTAGAACATGGCCTAAAACTGGTAATAAATAGGCTATATCAATTCCCCCAGACTTAACCTTTTGCTTATCCTCAAGCAAACTAAGCCTGTGAAAGAGGTTTGAAATGCGGAGACTCACATAATGTCTAAGTATAATTGTCACCTTACTCGGTTGCAAGAACATCCTATAAAGTCAATCACAGAGAAACTTTATATACCCTATCCTAGTATAGCAACCAAATTCAGTCTACCAGCAACATAACAAATACTAGTCTAACTCACCCTTCTGCTGATTTCATTTCTTTGCATAAAATAAAGTGTAGGCTTTACCTTGGGAGTATAGATCAAAGGACACGTGGACTCTACCTCTGCAAGTATATGAACAACTAGGCACAAGTCTTCTCTGATTCCTTGTCCCCCTTTCTGTCTGAATCTTTCTAGATCTCAAACTCAATGGACAATGATGCAGATACAGTCCATCTTGCCATCTCATTTTTTATTTTCCTCTTCTTTTTCTTTTCTTTTCCTTTTCTTTTCTTTTCTGTACTTTTCTTTTGCTTTTTGGGCAAAGTTGTAGGCGAATATTGGGGTCATCGGTAATGTACCTACCCCTCGCTTCCAACAATGTGTGATCGTTCCTCCGAATTAGAATAATGGGGTCATAGGTTATTTACCTACCCCTCTGTATCTCGGGAAGTCATCTCAATATTTTAAGCTATTAGGTAAATACAGAAGAGAAAGAGACAAGGGAACCAAAGGTGCAATGAATTGTACCTACAGGCTTTGCAGAAGGAATCTAATCCAGTGTATACCAAGCTCCAAAGCAAACAGATAATGTCAGGATTAGTGTTGGAAATCAGCTTTGGTTCCTTCAAACTTTCTAAGCAAGTATGATATAGTTGAAGGATGATCCACTTTGGTATCTTTAGTAATCTCTGCAATAACCTTCTAAGAATGGTGTTAAAGTGTGCTTAGTTAATAATAAATCTTGATCATAGTCCCCTTCTTAACTCAATAAAACTTTTTTGAAAAACTTATATATATAGCAGATAAAACTCAAAACAACTTAAATAGCATTAGTGAACCTCCCCCAGACTTAAATTACACTGTCCCCATTGTAATCCACCCCGGATTCGTTGGGAAAAGTTAAATCATAAGTAAATAGATAGGTAGAAAAACTCGATACCAAACTCTACGAAGAGTATCGATCGATGGTAGGCATGTGTGGTCGATCAATTGTCGCGATCCAGTCTCGACTGATGGTGCCTCAATAGTGCCGATCAATGGTGACTCAAACAGTCAATACAAAACAAAGTAAAACTTGAAATAAGTAGTATAAGTAAAAACTAAATAAAAGCTTACTAAATAGTGGGTTGCCTCCCACTCAGCGCTTGGTTATATTCTTTAATTCGTTGTCGTGAACTTTTGATTAGTAGGAAGTTGGATCAACACTTGGAAAATAAATGCCTACATCTTCTTTGCTCTTCTGAAACCATGTACTAATGAAGTTCCTTATAGGCTCATCTCCTCTGGTTTTCCCATTCCTTGTAATTGTTTTGAAAAAGTCCATTGAATGCATTCTTTTTTCTAGTTTCTCAATACTGCTGTAGTCCCTGATAAACCTCCAATTATTGAGAAATATCTTCCTTCATCAGGCTCTAAGAAAAAGCAATCTCATCGAACCTATCTTCTAATTATGTTTCTGCTGCTGTCTCCTGTTTGTGTCCTTCAGTGTCGATCGATGCGTTGGTGCTGCTGTCGATCGATGCTCGGTTTTCTGCCCCAATCGCATGCTGTCTCTGAACAGTATCAAGCTCTTGCTTTATCTCATCCATGTGTGCAGTCAAACCGGTAAAGCAGGTGTCTATAGGATAGTAGATTTCATCCAACCTCTTGAAAAAATCATCCAGTGACATATCTTGAGTTCTGTAGATCGCATTCACAATATAATCAATCTCTTCTCTGTTGTATGTCCGTTGATCCTTCTTAGACATAGCGATCCTTGCTGCATGTTCTGGTAAACATATGTAGCTCTGCTCAAACAAATTAGCTCTCTCTAGAACTGCTATGATGTCTTCAGCTTGCACATTCACACCCTTCCATCTGTAGCTCGTGCATTACCATACACATCTATGTAGATGCCATACTCATCTTTGTTTTCCCAGCGGAAAATTATGTTGCCTTCAGTATCAAAGGTTCGTACCTTTCTCGTAACGCCAATCGATCGATGTCGGGATGGCTGTGTCGATCAATGGTGGCTTGAGAGTGTTTGGATTAGTACAGATCGGCTCGTGTCTCTTCTCTCAATATCGATCGATGCAGAACGGTAAGCTTCGATCATTGGCCTCTGCTGCTGTCCAAATATAGTATCCGATCCATTAGCCATAATAAGGGAATCTGCTACATCTTCCTTGGACAAATGTAGGAGTCTAACATCAAGAGTACGTGCATGTCCCTCTGGGTCTCTGAAAATACAGAACTCATCTGGTCTAAGGTTAACACTATCTGTATCTTCTACTCCATTTTGGTGTTCTGGATCGCATCTGATGTCATTTGAAGGCCATAAGTAGCATGTGATCGATGCTTGATTATCCATCTCGCATTCATCACCCAGCCAGTTTCCTCTGATGCCAGGCCGCGACATTCAATATGCTCTTCCGCACTGTAATTTTCATCATATCCTCCACATACTGGACGCGTGTCGATCGATGGTGTTTGGTGATTATCGATTGATGCTCGATAACCAGACTCTTGCGCGAAAAGGTTTCCAGCTCCATTAGCCAAGGCAAGAATGTCTACAATATCTTGCCTCGTGACATTAAGTAGTCTGCCATCCATAGCTCTTGCGTGACCATCTGGATCTCTCACAATACCGAACTCGTCTGGTTGTAAATAACCAAATTCGTTCTCACGTTCTCAGCCTGAATCTACTTTGGTTACTGCTTCGTTGTAGTATCGATCGATCGCATAGGGTTGCCGCGATCGATGTCGAATTCCCGAATCTATGGAGAACATGAAAAACACCAGCCTCTTCCATAGCAATACCACGGAACTCGATCGTCGCTTCTTCTCTGTAGTCCTCATCGTACTCGGGGTAAGAGGTGTTGTAATCACCTTCTGTGTGGTAGGCGTTGATCGGTTTTGGAGTATGAGTGTCGATTGATATCAATGGGCGGGTGTCGACCGATTGTTGAATTGCAAGCGTTTCGATCGATGGTCTGGGCTGGGTGTCGATCGATGCTCCATCTTCCGTCTCTTCATCGAAGTCATAATCGTAGAAGCATGTGGCCACAAGTTCTGCATTATCACTCAATTCAATCAGAATAGCCTTGTTCTTATTCTTGACAAGTTCATAAAAAATGTTTTGATCAATTAGAGATAGATACAACATGTTTAACTTCATATCGCAGATAGCTCCCACAGTAGCCATGAATGCTCTTCCAAATAAAACTGAAGAGTTCCAATCTATCCTGATGTCCATCACATGGAAGTCTACTGGTACTAAGGTGTTTTTCATCAGCACTGGAACATCTTTTACCATCCCTCCTGAGTTCACTTTTCAGCAGTCTACAAATGTGAAAAAATCATTGGAGGGTTCCACTTTTAGGTTCAACTCCTCTGCCATAGTTATTGGCATAATGCTCATTGATGATCCAGTATCACAGAGGGCATTGGGGTATTTGTTTCCCTTGATAAAGCATGGAATCACAAACTTCCCAGGATCACTCTTCTTCTTTAGACTGGTTCTATGTTTCATCTTTTCTCTGAGATGATTGAACATGACTTCTATATCATCTTCTGACACCCTTGTTTCCCTGAAAAACATCCACAACCTGTGAGTATAATAAGCTTCATTAAAAGGAGTATCTACAGGAATTTTGAGAATTCTTTTGGTAAAGTTGTCCATCTCTTTTTGATTTGCTTCTCTGCATAGATGTTTGGGGTCTTTTGCTTCCTCTTGGAGTGTCCCTCATCTTATTTATCAAGATCCATACTTTCAGATTTGTCAGTATACTGTTCTGAAACTATTCTGGTCAGACGCACAAACAAACTTGCAGCGAAGCTTGGTAGTTGAACTGGCTTCCTCATCTGTCGATCGATGCTCAGATCGCATTGTCGATCGATCCCTCTATCACTATGTCGATCGACTGTCACAGGTAGGTGTCGATCTATGTTAGTCGATCTATCTTGGTGTTGAGGTTGAGGTACAGCCCATCTATCTTTCCATTGAAATCCATAGTCATCTTTTGCTGTCCCTCTTGAACTCTGTCAACCATTGCTTCAATCTTGCTTTCATGAGTCTCTAGAGGAGGATTCTGGTAGTAGGAAGATCCATAAGTCATGTTGCTGTTGAAGGGCTCTCACTGTGAGCCCCGATTAAAGCTACTTCTTTGACAATTCCCATAGGATTTCCTGTTGAAACCTGAATTCACTTGTCTCTGGAAACCATTCCCATCAATGTAGTTCACATCCTCTTCTTCAGTCTCATCATCTCCAGAATCTATTGCTTCTACCTTTGCAAAAGTCACCTGCTTCCTGAAGAATTTCTTAACACTATCCAGATTTGACTTGACCTCTTCAATCTGATCCTTACTCATAGTTGGAGTTGATCTCTTTCTTTCAAATTTTGTGTTCTTGGTGCTGTTGCTGGATGCCAGATTCTCAATCAACTTGTAGCTTCTTCAGGATTCTTAGTGCTGAAATTTGCCTCACTAGCTGTGTCCAAAGCCATCTGGTATTGTAGTCCAATACCTCTAAAGAAAGTGCTAAGAAGTGGCACTTTGTTGAACCCATGGTGTGGGCAGTCTCTTTGGTATGATTCGAATCTCATCCAATAGTTCTTGAAAGACTCTGAGGGTTCATGTGAAAAAGTAGCAATCTTGCTCCTTATGTCTTCTGCTCTAGTGTCATCAAAGAAGTTGCGGAAGAAAGCATTGTCATTCCAGGATGTTAGAGATCCTGGTGGTAACTGCTTAATCCAATATGAAGCTTCTCCAGCAAGTGAGTACTTGAAGTGCTTACAAAACAGATAGTCCTTTGGGACTCCATTGGCTTTGATAGCAGTCACTTGATCCTCAAATCGCTCCAGATGATACATAGGGTACTCATGTCGTAACCCATGGTAAGGTGTTTGCGCTACAACGCGGGCTTGATTTCAAAATCATTCCTCTGAAAAGCTGGAGGGAGAATGGCGGATCATTTCTCTGAGCAACTTGGGAATTAGCTTCAGGTTGAGCTGCTGCAGAGTCTCCCTTTTCTTCTGCATCAGGGATTACAGCCCCCTGATCGTCTATATTTGTCGGCTTCTGTCGATCGATGTGGATACTATGCTGTCGATCGTTGGTGTGTGATCAGTGTCGGTCGATGCTCGAGTTCTGATTTCGGTCGATGCTGTCCGAAAAGGTGTGTCGGTCGACGCAGAGTTGTTGCTGTCGATCGATGCTTGACGTTTCTCTTTGCGGATCGTACGTTCGGTTAAATCGGGGTCTGAGAATAATAGTTCTTGTCCTTTATTGCTCCTGGTGTGTCTTTGCATGCACCTGAAAAACAAGGAAAATAAAAATTTAGTAACTTGAATGTAGTTACAAACCTAGACTAAATCCTAGAAATTAAATTTAATGGCGATCAATGCTCCCCGGCAACGGCGCCAAATTTGACGTGCGTGTTTTAATTGTTCTAGCAGGGTATAAATATCCTAAACAAATCACTATCAAATTAATCCTAGTGTTTAACACACAAAAATAGTACTCTTTCCAAAAGAGATGCAATATGGAAATATTCCTTTTCAAGAAGTAGAGATGCAATATGGAAATATGCTAATAATGCAAATAAGGAAATAATGCAAATATGGAAATGTTCTAATAAACTAACTTGATGCAAATGTTAATATGCTAGATCTAGGATTTCAAGCTTAATGGATTATAGTGGATAGGAAGCATAGATATGTAAATATACTTGAACTCAAATATTAACTATTCTGACCCTTTAACTCCAACTCTCGTATGCAAGCAAAAGGAAAGACCATCGATCGACGGCGAAGGCCTGATGTTGATCAACTGTGAAATCAGAAGGAAGTGTGAACGATATTTGTAAAGTCCACTAGACTAGTTAGACCAACTCTCGCATGCGCCTAACAGCCTAGTTCAATGTAGTCTGTTCTGGCACAGAACCTATTCTCGTAGTCGTCCATGTCCTACTTTCGAGACCCTAGTTAGCTACTCAAGAATGCAAGCATTAAGCACAACTCAATTGATGGATATTAACTTAGCTAGCATTCCTACTTTTTGGCTAATCCATGATTGTTATCATACAACCCTAAACCTAGTTGATGACTACTCAGACATAATCAAAGAAAGAATAATAATCTGAATATAATGCATATATAGAATATTGGGATTCCAATACAAATCTCCCTAAGGAGTTATGAATCTTCTTCCCTAAAAACCTAAAACTATAAAGCTATGTGTGATGTGTCAAGCCTTTCCTAAGCTTGTACTTGCACTTACACCACACTAGCACATTCTGCAAGCTCTCAATACATGAGCATAAATATAAAAACCATAAATTCTAGGTCAAAACTCGTCCAGGGTATTCTTGTCTTTTCTCTTCTGAACTTGGGCTTTTCAGTCGGCTGTCTGCGAGTTGGGCGTTGATCGATGACAAGTGTGCAGTATCGATCGACCTTGGTCTTTAGACATCGGTCGATTCCAATGTTGTGTCGTCGATCGGCGACAGGCTCGTACTTCCACTCCTCTAATAGTCAGCTATGAATATTTCTCCTCTAAATGCTCCCAAAGCTCCAAGTATCTTTATTTATCTCCAAAACTTCCCTAGACCTTTAAACACTCCAAAATATATACTAAACACACATAATAGACCCTAAATAGAGCCTAGAACATGGCCTAAAACTGGTAATAAGTAGGCTATATCAGAACTCGATGTGGATTCAAGTATGAATCCAAATCAGGTGGGGACACTTGTATCACCCTTGGTCATGCCTAGGACTAGGAGAACGCCCTATGGACAAGATTATTTGAGGTTTTCATCAAACCATCAACCCGGATACTCCATAGGCGTAAATATTAGGTCGAAAGAGAATATTTTGTACTTTCCTCGACCTAAACCAAGTTCCCGTTTAGCTCATAATATCTTAGGATAACTGTAGTTAGCTTAGGCCTCGTTTAGGCAGCAGAGGTTACCTTAGTGTAGAATAATCAGCTCGTCCCATCTAGGTGACCATCTCGACGACAAGCTCGGCCAACTCAACCAGTTGAGGCATTAGGTTAGGTTGTGACCATAGTGGGCGGTCATGGCCGGGTGACGTGGTCCGGTCCATGGTGGTCGAGGGGTGCGAGGCTTAGGTTAAGTAGGCACGGTTTAAGCTAGCGTAGGGCTTAGCCATGGAAGTTAGATGGTAGAGGTAAGATAGGAATAGGTATGGGTGAAAATTCGTGATGCTTGGTTGTCATGATGATTGGGCCGAATGGTCGTGATGCTTAGGTCAAATTGTTGTGATTCTTGAATCGAATGGTTGCAATGCTTATGGTGTAAGGTTGCATCGTTTGAGTCCAAGGGACAAAAGGGTTGGGGAGAAGGGACATAAACCTTTCACATTGGTGCCATATCACCCAAGATCCCCTCTCCCTATATATATGCCATCGCCAACTTCTCCTAAGGCATAAGTTCTTTTCCCAATCACCAAGGATTGAGAGAGAGAAAGAGAGATAGAGAGAGAGAGAGAGAGAGAGAGAGATTAGCGTGATAGCGTGAGAGAGAAAGGGTTAACCAAAAAATGTTTAAGACCAAATGGTCGACCCATACTGGCGATTTATCGGACAGGCTGGTAAGACAGACAGGCAAGGCAGTTGGTCGGATTTTTTGGAAAGGTCGAAGAAGTGCCTTTAGTGATTTGTGATTATTCTTTTCTTCCTTTTTTCTTATTTTCTCTGATTAGCTAATCGAGGGTCAATGACTGGCTGAGTATTGGTCATAGCCTTTCGATTAGATTAGGTTTGTTTGGTTGGATTTTTTGAGTGTTGCGTGATCAGTACACAACGCATTAAGGCCGCGTGGATTACTTAGTGTTTGGTGAATTCATGTAGATTACTCAACCCGGCTATATTAGCCTATGTACCCTATGTATGGTTGTATGTCATGGTCGAGGCTTAAGGTTGTATCCTATGTACCCTATGTATGGTTGTATGTCATGGTCGAGGCTTAAGGATCAATCTTTCGCATTATTTGATAGGCGGATGGTCGAGGCAGCCGACAGTTGGGAGGAAATCGCTATGGCCTTTCCTTTGGGAGTGAATCATACCTAGCAGACCTTGGTCATGAGGCTGTGTGTCGAATGTAATTGTTTGGGTCATTTAGGCTATCGACGTTTAAAATACTTACAATCAGTCTCATTTTTGGATTAGATGTTTTGGGACTAACCATGTAGGGAAATGATTCACCTCACTAAGCAATGTATTAGATTGCATATGCCTCATTGAATGTTGCAGGTTCTAGAACAGAGGAGAAATCGGGTTTACACATAAAAAGTATACCTTAGCATTGCGACCTATGTAGGTGTTATGCTAGGCCGTGTTACAAAATTACGAAATACACCTTGCCTGGTTATAGTGCCTCACCAGATCAGTGATGATGTCTAGGCAATGTTTGGGAAACCGAATTGGATACCAACTCGCATCGCTACTGGTTGACTATGGGTTTTTAATTTTAAAAAATTAAATATACATATATATATATATAATCAAATAGTTACATTATATAGATTTATAAAGCAATTCTACATATAATATATTTTCTTTTATATTTTACAAACCAAAAATAACAATAGGCATTGGCGCGATCTTGATCAGCCTCAAGCTCAAGGTAATGATTTTGATGTATGGAATAGCTAAGCTACTGATCAAAGCTTGCCTTAATGGAAGTTTCAAGGTCTCACTAGAATGATCAATGAAATATTGGACAGAGAGAAGGATAAGAGACTTTAGCGGCTTTTAATAGTGAGGGAATGACCTTGGATTAGTATGGACAATCAGCTTGCAATCAGGATGATTTTAACTTCAAGTATGAGCAACCAACTCTGGAGTCTTTGTTTGGATCAGGTCAGGACCAGATGGATGAAGATGGCTGGATGATAGAGAAGCTTTGCATAAACAAAACCGACTTGAGGACCTTGCTGACGTGATGGGCTGAGAGTGGGATGCACCAACTTGGAGATGAACGTCTAAGAGGCCTTAGTGTCCCAATGAGAAGCTGATCAACAAGTCTTGGTCGAATTCTTATATTAAGGCATTAAAATAAATTTGTATCCAAGTTTTTATTTAAGCATAAACCAAATAGGATTAGATTTGGTTTTTATAAACCAATTATAAATAGGATTAGCAATTTATTTTCACTAAACCAACTTGGTTCTGGTTTAGGTTTCTGTTTTCCGCTTAAAACAAGTTGTAGCCACTTTTTTGAGAATCAATCAATCAATAAAAAAATTTCTGTTTACTTTTGTTTCTATGAGGAGAATTGGTTTCTTTGTTCACTCATGAACACCCTCCATCTTTAAGAAGAGTGATCTTCTATTGGATTCATAGTAGACACCAACCAGGTTATCATGTGTCTCAGGAGCAGAAAAAAAACCTCAGCGCAGTCCATAGCTTGAAGGTAAAGTCCATCACCATCTTCTATCCTTTACCCAATCCCCCCTTCAAGTGATCCAGGGAGAGACAGACATCCATTCCAGGGCCGTACCAAGTGGTATCAGAGCCACTTGAAAGGTTAGGGTTTGAAGTCTTAACAAAGGATCTCGAAATTTATAAGTTTACAAGCATCTTAGATAGCTGGATATGAAGAAAATTTAATAATTCCATCCTTCTCTGGAGACTTTGATCGAGTGAGAGACGGCTATTCCAGGGTCATTCCAGCCACCTCACAATTCCATCCTTCTATGGAAGATTGATACATATAAATACCTAGACTAGGAAAAGAAGATGGAGTTTCTTTTTGGCTGAAAATACTACACTGAAAAGAAGAAGGTACATCTAGCAGTGACTGGTTTCGTTGGATATGCACTCACATGGTGGAATCAAGTTGCTAAGACTAGGAGATTCAATGGAGGAAAACAAGTTTCTTCTTGGTTTGAGATAAAAATAATCACGAAGAAAAGATTTGTATCCAGAAGCTATGGTCAACTTTATTTGGAAAGGATGCATAGTCCATCTAGCTCAGCTAGGGCACGACCTAAGTCAGCCAGAAAAGATACAAGGACCAACTGTAGTCTTGATGCACCAAGAACTTCTCCGAAACTTGTTGCACAACTTGATTTGCAAAAACGACAGTTTCAGAATTGCCTCAGTATTGAGATATATCAAAAAGGCAGAGAAGCTGTACATAACCAACAAAATAGGCTAATCCCACGACAAGTCTCAGTAGTTGATTAGCTATGTTGTTATCAGAAGGAACCAGTAGAGGAGAAAGAAAAGATTGAACAGAAACTTACAACTTCTTGTCAAGACGATAGCTTGTCTGATCAGCTCAAACAAGAGGAAAACCAACCAGCTTTGAGTAACCACGTGTGTGACTTAACCATGGCTGAAAATGGAGTACTTGATGGGACACCTAAAGCACATGACTTGGCACTTGCAACTTTGGTTGAAGAAGGTGATATCATGAAAATATTTTCTTGTGATTTGTTGATCAGTCCTTGTGTATGGATTCGGAACAGTCTCGTGGGCAATCTGAGGTCTGTAGAGGGGCTTCAAACCCATGTCTTTGATCCAGGAGGAGTGACGTGTGTGTATAGAAACAATATCAACACCCTGGTCCAAATAGCAGCAATCAAGAATCTGAGTTTATACATCTCATTCAACCTTGAAGAACAGGATTTGATGTCATATCCTTTTGAAGGGAGAGAGGATGCTGTAATCCACACCAGATGCTATGACAGGAAAGGAGATTCAGGAGATAGCACGACCTTGGTTTGTTCCAAAACTGATCAGTACAAACCGAGATGCATAGTGGAAGGGTTTGGAATCGTCAGGGATTATCCAAAACTCAAAGAGGAGTATGGAAGTTGCTTTACACGACCACCTGACCAGAAGAAGACTAAACTGAGAGTACATGATCACTTGTCCATGAGAAAGACGTTTTCTAGATCAAACTGGAGAGAAGCATTCAGCTTTAAACTTAACAAAATGGAAAAGCTATATGCCTTGAGTGTTTGTAATGAACTATGCTCAGAGAAGTTGATGAGGCAGGAAGAGGGCCTACGACACTTTGTATTCAAGCCAGGAGAATTATGTGTGTATGCAAAGGCAGTAACAAACTCAAGGCCAAAGGAACAATGCATCTGGAGTTGATTAGGAATGGGTCTATCATCCTACAAGGCTTGGATTTGCAGACAAATCCTTTAGAAGGAGGAGGGGTTGGTGCGATCTTGGTCAGCCTCAAGCTCAAGATAATGAATTTGATGTATTGGAATAGCTAAGATACTGATCAAAGCTTGGCTTAATGGAAGTTTCAAGGTCTCACTCGAATGATCTATGAAGTATTGGACAAAGAGAAGGATAAGAGACTTTAGCGGCTTTTAATAGTAAAGGATTTGACCTTGGATCAGTATAGACAATCAGCTTGCAATCAGGATGGTTTTAACTTCAAGTATGAGAAACCAGGAGTCTTTGTTTGGATCAGTTCATGACCAGCTGGATGAAGATGGCTGAACGATGGAGAAGCTTTGCATCAACAATACCGACTTGAGGAGCTTGATGACATGATGGGCTGAGAGTGGGATGCACCAACTTGGAGATGGACGTCTAAGAGACCTTAGTGTCCCAATGAGAAGCTAATCAACAAGTCTTGGTTGAATTCTTATATTAAGGTATTAGAACTTTATTCTAAAATTGTATCTAAGTTTTTATTTAAGCATAAACCAATTAGGATTAGATTTGGTTCTTATAAACAAATTATAAATAGGATTAGCAATTTTTTTTCACCAAACCAACTTGGTTTTGGTTTAGTTTTTCTGTTTTCTGCTTAAAACAAGTTGTAGCCACGTTTTTGAGAATCAATCAAGCAATAAATATTTTTCTGTCGACTTTTGCATCTCTGAGGAGAATTGGTTTCTTTGTTCAGTCATGAACACCCTCCATCTTTAAGAAGAGTGATATTCTCTTGGAATCATCCTAGACACCAAGCAGGGTTATCATGTGTTTGAGGAGCAGCAAAACAACCTCTGAGCAGTCCATAGCTCGAAGGTAAAGTCCATCATCATCTTCTATCCTTCACCCACGCCCCTTCAAGTGATCCAGGGAGGGACAGCCATTTTAGGGCTGCACCATGCATAAATCAAACTATATATACTGTAAACAATTAAATACTATATAAAACTAAAATTGATTAAAAAACAAACACTTTATAGTTCAAATTATCGTATTTATTTATTATTAGAACTAAAGTTTCATATTTTATGAATATGTCAAAATAAGAATAATATATGAAAATCAAAAATATATTTGTTTACATTTTTTCTTAAGAAAATAGAATTAACTAGAAAAATCAATTAAATAGTAATAGTCAAACATTGATTATGAAATATTCAGTTATAATAACGATTGAAAACACATTAATTATATGTTATTTTTTAGAATCGAGTTTTAAAGTTGACCCATGTCACCGGTTTCACCGGTTTATTGTCAATTTTACCGATTATTCTCAAATTCGAGTTTTAAACTGAACCGGACACGGCTTCTTCAGCGAGTCACAGTCAAACCAGTTCGACCGGCCGGTCCGATCCGGTTTTTAAAACCATGTGTATAGGTCTTTAGTAAACGGGCAATCATTGGCATAGGTAAAGTAACTTCATAAGGACGAAATGATATGAATCGTTAGATCGGTTTGATCTACACCTTCATTGAGGAGGTGAATGTGTATATAAGGGGGGTCACCCCTCATTTGTAGATCATCAAGCAAGTTATAATAAAATACTTCCATAAGCTCTAACATCTCTCTGAAAACGTCCATACTTTCTCTCTCTATGTGTTAGTTAAGTTTGAGGCTGACTTAGCAACTACAAACGCGTGGAAAGGTGCTAAAGCCGCACACTCAGATTCGGCGAAGGAATCAGTATGTGACATTCTGCTCCAGTTCCTAACAGAATCTTGGAATGTGGGTCTTCTCCTTATAGACATAGCTCGCAATTTAATGAAGATATAGGGAAGGTGATACCAAACGCGGGCTACGATCCAGTATTTATATTCAAGTTCTTAAGATCTCATAAGATATTTGTGGGGAATCGTGCATGAATCATATTTAAGACACTTAAGATATTAGAATAGGAAATCTTTCATGTGTATGTTCAAGAGTCATAGTAAATCATGAAACAATTACTCCCAGAGGAGGAGAGAGATACGGAAAACATAATGGATTTTGTCATTTGAACGTGACAAGCTCATCTAAGAACTGGGGGCCAATTTTTAGACCTAGATCCTGAATCCACACAAAGGTGCTGTTTCAAAGATGAGAAGGCAAAGTCTAGGAGGTCGGCATCAGCCTCGAGTTAAACAGATTTAGAGGTCGATGGTCTTCAAGGTCGCAATGAACCAATGCTGAACAATAAGACTGAGTGAATGGAGTATGCCCTGAATTCCTCCGATGTTGAAAGTCTCGTCGGTCTCTTTATTCCGCATAAGTGTCGATCGACACTAAGGCAGTGTCGGTCGACGCTCACATCATATCGCATTGAGCGATGCTTGTTCAATGAGCGTCGAACGGTGCAGTCGGATCGTAAATTGACTTTACCCACTTTTGTTGGCGGATCAAATGTTCAAGATGAGCAGGATATGGATGGTCAAAAAGCTCACTTTTCTTCCTTCTGGTACTGTTGAGCATGCACCTGAAAGAAACAAGGAAAAAAATTATAAGTAACTAAGAAAATAAGATCTAGCCTATACCTTTTCACCTAGTCTAATGGTGAATCAAACACGCCGCTGCAACGGCGCCAAATTTGATATGCTCAAATTACCCTAACAGATCAATTGTAGTACATGGAGATAGAATCCACTAGGAGCGTGGATCACACAATAGACTAACACTATAGGTAAAGCTAGACCAGAAATAGAAATCAGTAAATCACATAGAACAAAGATATCAGTTTGTAGACGATAGGGAAAACGCTAGATCTAGGGAAATTAAACAGGCAATCAAAACTCAGATTAATAGATGCGAAGGGTATATAAGTACAATCCTAAAACTTGAATTTAGTTATCAGTGTCCAACTCTTGCTGCGACAACTGTCTAGATCTTGATCCTCGAAGCCAACTCTCGTTGCGTGGCCAAATTCTCTAGACAAGCATTAAGATTCAATTTCATATGTTCACTAAGTTATTTAGGGAAACTCTCACTGCGTCTAACAATCTAGCTTAGCAGGATTCAGATCAGGATATCAGTCTCGCTCCCGTTTTATTCCAGTTATCCTAAGATTATGTTCTAGTCAATAACTCTAGAACAAGCAGTAAGAATAATCCTTATGAATGAGACAATGGATTAACCTAGCAGATCTATCAATCACAAGTTCATCAAAACCTTAGAACATCCCTAGATCTAACAATGAGACTACACAAACATGATAGTAGAAACACAAATCATAGTCTGGAATAATTGCATAAATATTAAGGGTAAGAAATACTAGAGCTCCAATCAATCTTCAAATGAGTTATGATCTTCTCTCCAAAACATCTCTAAGAATTAAAAAATAATTAAAACTTAGCTTAAACAGCCACTGCAGAATAGAAATAAATAGTTTAAATCATATCTAAGGGCTTCTTTGCAAATAAGGAGACTTTTGGGAAAAAGTGCAATTCTTAAAAGTCTTGTCGGTCTCGTTATTCCGCATGAGCATCAATTGACACCAAGGCAGCGTCGGTCGACGCTCCATCATATCGCGACTTCTCTTTCTGCACAGCCATGGGTTTTTCTTCCTTCTTAGCTCCATTTTGCTCCATAACCACCAAGGTGCCCCAAAGCGTACCCAGACTTGTAAATGACCTAAAACAGACTCGAAGAACATAATAAAGACTCTAAGTGTGGCTTATAATATGGCCTAATAGTTGTAAATACTAGGACCTATTAAGAGTCAGTTGGAACTCAATACGGATTCAAGATGAATCGAAATCGGGGAGGGGATACTTGTATCACCCTCGGTCATGCCTAGGACTAGGATAACATCCTATGGACAAGAGTAGTCAAGGTTCTGAGCGAACCATCGACCCGGATACTCCATAGCCCTAACCATTAGGTCGAAAGAGAAGCTTTGGTAGTTTCCTCGACCTAAACCAAGTTCTCGTTTAGCTCAGCATATCTTAGGATAAGTGTAGTCAGGTTAAGACTCGTTTAGGAAGCATAGGTTAGCTTAGTGTAGTGTAGTCAGCTCGTCCCAGCTAGATGACCAGATCTATGACAAGCTCAGCCAACACGACGACAAGCTCTGCCAACTCAACCAGCTGAGGCATTGGGTTAGGTAGTGAAAGTAGTGGGCGGCCATGGCCTGGTCCGACATGATCCGGTCTATGGTGGTCAAGGGGTGCGAGATTTAGGCAGGGTAGGGCTTAGCCATGGCCGTTAGTGGGGTAGTGGTAAGATGGGAATAGGTACGGGTGAAGGGTCATGATGCTTGGCCGAATGGTTATGATGATTAGGCCGAATGGTCATGATGCTTGGGTCGAATGGTTGTGATGCTTAGATTGAATGGTTGCAATGCTTAGGGTGTGAGGTTTCATAGTTTGAGGCGAAGGGACAAAAGGGTTGGGGAGAAGGGACACAAACCTTTGGCATTGGTGCCCTATCGCCCAATATCCCCTCTCCCTATATATATGCCATCACCACTTCCTCCTAAGGCATAAGTTCTTTTCCCAATCACCAAATAAATCGAGAGAGAGAGAGAGAGAGATTTCAGAGTGAGAGAGAGGGTTAACCGACAAATGGTTAAGACCGAGAGGTCAACCCATACCGGCGATTTGTCGGATAGTCTAGTGAGACAGTCCGGCAAGGCAGTTGGTCAGAGTTCGTTGAAAGACCGAAGGAGTGCCTTTAGTGATGTACGATTATTATTTTCTTCCTCTTTTTCTTCTTTTGTATGATTAGCTAACCGAGGGTCTATGACTGGCCGAGTATTGGTCATAGCCTTTCAGTTAGGTTAGGTTTGGTTGGTTGGATTATTTGAGTGTTGTGTGATCGGTACACAAGGCATTGAGTCCGCGTGTATTACCTATTGTTTCGTGTATTCATGTAGATTACTCAAACCGGTTATATTAGCCTATAGACCCTATATATGATTGTATGTCATGGTCGAGGCTAATGGATCAATCTTTTGAATTATTTGCTAGGCAGCTGGTCGAGGCAGCCGACGGATGGAAGGAAATCACTATGGCCTTTCCCATGAGAGTGAACCATACCTAGTGGACCTTGATCATGAGGCTGTGTGTCGAATATAATTGTTTGTGTCCATGAGGCTATCGACGTTTATTTCATGGGTATGCTCAGATTCTTTCTTCACAGACAAGATCCGTCGGATTTAGCCATTTTCGGGGAAGTGATTTTGCTCTTCAGAACCTGCCATAATCGAAGGCTTTGTGCCAGCGGCGCTTGTCTATGAAGCCTCATTCCAATGACTTTCACACGGTCGCCGATTGTCTGAGGATCAATTGAAGACGAGTTTCCTCTCTTAGAACCTCGGTCAAGGCATCGTTGATGTCATCGGAATGAATTCTATTCAAAACCCCCCCTCCTTAGAGATTTTTGTCACGCCCCAACTGATCGAGAAACAACCGGGCCGCACGCATGAGGTTTTAGGCCAACTTATACATAGTATTTTGCTGAAGTGTTAGGCTTTGTAAAATATCTAATTAAGGATAATGTAAAATAATGGGGAAGTGTGTGGAACTAGAATACTTAAGGGGAAGATACTTCATGATGAAGTACGTAAGGGTGAAGTAACTTCATAAGGAAGAAAAGATCTGAAGCGTTAGATTAGTTTGATCTACACCTTTATTGAGGAGGTGAATGTGCATATTAGGGGGGTCACCCCTCATTTGTAGATCATCAAGCAAGTTATAAGAAAACACTTCCATAAGTTCTAACATCTCTCTAAAAACGTCCATGTTTTCTCTCTCTAAGTGTTAGTTAAGTTCGAGGCTGACTTAGCAACTACAAAGGTGTAGAAAGGTGCTAAGGTCGCACGTTCAGATTCGGTGAAGGAATCTGTCTATGACATTCTGCTCTGGTTCCTATCGGAATCGTGGAATGTGGATCTTCTCCTTATAGACATAACTCGCAAGTTATGAAGATATAGGGGAGGTGATACCGAACCAGGGCTGCGACGCAAGTATCTATATTCAAGTTCTTAAGATCTCAGAAGATTTTTGCAGGGAATAATACTTGAATCATATTTAAGACGCTTAAGATATGAGAGTAAATCACGCAACAATTATTCTGGGAGGGGGAGAGAGATACGAAAAACATAATGCATTTTGTCATTTGAATGCGACAAGCCCATCTAAGAACTAGGGAGCAATTGTTAGACCTAGATCCCGAAGCCACTTAAAGGCGTTGTTTAAGACATGAAAAGGCGATGTTTAGGAGGTCGGCACTGGCCTCAAGTTAAACGGATCTAGAGGTCGATGGTCTTCAAGGTCGCAATTAACCAATGTCGGACAATAAGACTGAGTGAATGGAATATGCCCTAAAGTTCTCCGATAACAAAAACAAAGAAAAGGAGGCTTTGATGCAACGACAATTATGAAAGTAGATGAAAGCAAGGGATTTATTTATCCATTTCCCACATACACACGCTCATACCATTTGACCTCGAGCTCTCACTCTTCGTTTGTCTTTAGCTAGTTTCAGTCTTCGTAACATTTATTCTTTCATTGATCTTGTAAATCAATTATCATCAATACAGTCTATCCTTTGCTTAAATCTGATTATGTCGTTGTATTATAAAATTTTCGCATCTACAAGTTCTTTCTTCATTTTTTTCTTTTTTTTTGGAACATACAAGTGTTTTCTTCCCAAAATTTACCAAACAAGCACTACAAAAAAAAAGTGGATTTTAAGATCCGCATCGACCTTCATGATTTTGTAACATTCCGAGTTGTGATATGTGGAAATGTTTAAGAGAATTGATTTGGTTATCTAAGTAATCAAAGTTGACTTATTTTTCCGGAGTACATCCTGAATGAACTCCAGAGTTAAGCGTGCTTGAGCTGAAGTAGTGAAAGGATGGGTGACCTATCGGGAAGTGATTCGCGATAGCGTGCGAGTGAGGCCAGAGCACAGGAAAAAGTCGGGTGGTGATTGCAGGGTCAGTCAGATGGGATGGGGCCCACGGGCCGAGAGAGCGGGCGTGGGTGGCCCATTAGCCGTGGGGGGGGGTCGAGGCGTTACAAGTGGTATCAGAGCTGGTTAGTCATCTCGGTTCTGACCCAAAAGACGTCTTGAAACCTGTCGTGAGGCACAACGAGGACGTTGCGTTCTTAGAGGGGGTGAATTGTAACATCCCGAGTTGTGATATGGGAAAGGCTTAAGAAAATTGATTTGACTATCTATATCACCAAAGTTGACTTACCTTTTTGTCACACATCAGTTTAGAACTCCAGGATTAAGCATGCTGCAGTAGTGAAAGGATGGGTGACCTATCGGGAAGTGATTCGCGATACCGTGTGAGTGAGACCAAAACACGAGAAAATGTCATGTGGTGATTGCAGGATCAATAAACAATGATTTCGAACTTTAGAAAAATTAACGCACGGCCATCGGATGGGATGAAACTCACAGGCTGAGAGAACGGACGAGAATAGCCCATTAACCGTGGACAGTCAGGACATTACATGGGCAGTCGGGACGTTACAGATTTGTTCTCGTACACATTGTAATTAGTATAAAAGTATGAGCATCTAATGAAATGTAAATTCATGAAAGTACTGGTAACACAAGTGACAGTTTGCAAAATAGATCCATCAGTCTTATGTTCGCTCATTCTTATCCCATAGAATATTTCCTCCCCCCCCCCCCCTCCCCTTTCCTCATCCCACCCAATTGAAACTACATGACCTGCACAACTCTTACATTCCACAAACAGAAGAAACCTTCATAGTGCAGTCTTCAGAGGAAGCGTGTTGGTATGTACTCGCCAACTCTAAGGGGAAAACTGTAGAACTCTTCGTTCCTGCTATCTCCGTTCCTGTGTTGAAACGGCTTCCACCACAGGATTCCTCTTTCATTGATGGCATGCCTTGCTTCCAACGTGTTATCTAGTACTGTCGCCACAATGATCGCAACAAACGGAGCCGAAGCAAAGATCGTGTTAAGTATATCGTTGAACTGCACCCGAAGTCATCAGGAGATTGCATTAAGAAAAAATATAGTGTAGGTATTATATAACATTTCAGAAAAACATCAATTTACAAAATAAATAAAAAATGGAGTTCAAAAATATTTGTCATTATATCTTTAAAAAGCTTACCCATCCACCAGCTGTTCTAACCGGTCCATATCCTGCTCTTGTAGTGTTGGAAATGAAGTACTGAGCAATGGAAAGACTTAAGAAGAGAGAGACACCAATAACGTACATGTTTCTAATTGAATTGGTGTCGGTAAACTGTATAAACGATATACCCACAGCCGCTGTGCCAATCACGTAACAAAAACTATCAGAACAAGTTCCTATATTATTAGAAAAATAGCAAATGTAGCAGATTCATTATACCACATGCTACTCACCAACAATTCCAAGTAGTATACAGTATACGCCGGCAAAGATCGGAAGCGGGATAGACGCGAAGAAGGCACCAAATTTTCCTTAAGATCATTGAATACATACAGATTTGAAACTCAAAATGAGAACTTTTAATTAACTGAACCCTATTAAAGACGATTGACTGGGATGGAAAGACTAACCAAATATGGCGAAAAATATCATGAAACCTGTTGAGATCTGCACCACTCTTCTACTCCCTATTCGTGTGAGTCCAAGGAGACCAACATTTTCGCTGTAAATAAGATCTTATGGCTTTAAATATCAACATGAACAGTATATACTTCATTCAAAGACATCCTGAGAGGAGAGGTATTTACAACTTACACTGACGCAGTATTGCCAGTAATGGAACCAAATATTCCTTCAAGGAGCACACCAACACCCTGTAAGGAAAATATGACACATTAAACCAATTATTTTAAACATTGGAAAATGCAAAGACTGTATGGAATTAAAACCTGCAGCCCGACACTGCGAGAGACGACATGTGCAGGAGGTGCTGTTGCTCCAGCTAGTCTAGATGCAGCAAAAAATACTCCGGTAGACTGGAAAATTCGGATATATATGCATACCAACCATAAGAACAAGTTGTATTCCTGATGCTAGAAGGCCGGAAATGAAATTTGTTGTATGTACCTCAGCAGATGCGACAATCGCAGCACCGAACATTCCAAAAACATGACTCGCTCTAAATATCGGAGTCCCCCACTGGAATGGGTATGGGATGCTAATCCTGGAAAATGAGTATGAGCAACTGATTCTAAAGATCTCTGACCTTGGAAGAAAAAAACAAGAATTAAGAAACAAACCAAGGAGCATTGGACATAAGAAAAGAGCGATCTGTGCGGCAACTTTGTTTTGTTGCAACGGAGACGTTGTTATAAGCGCCAGAAACCGTAAGGATAGCAGCAAAAGCCCAGATGAGTGCCAAGCAAACAAGTAAAGCATATCTTTCAAGTATCATTTGAATCCTTGGGACAAGAAGTCTAAGATACTGCAAGATGGACAGCAATATTCATAATTATAGATCTAAAACAATTACCACCATGTACAGAGCTAAAACAAAAACAAAACGCCAACTTGTTGTGAGACAATCAGCAGAATCAGCATTGGTAGACCAATTTCCACACAGTTTGCTAGCTGCAAAACCCAAAAATATCACGTGATAAGATAGGAAAAGTTGTTAAAAAGCTGATTATATTTAAGATGGAACTGTTACCAATGGGAAGCCTCTAACGAACAGTCCAAGACTCGTAAGAGTAACCACCGGCACAACAATAATGGGACTAAAGATTCTGCATTGAAGAAACAAGTATCTCAAAATATTAAAACTTCCATCAGCTTCTCAATCAGCAATACTCTATATTGATTCTATATTACCTTATCAAGTTCCCCCATGCTTGACCATATCCAATTATGATGTTGACGAATGAAGAAATGATTAGGGATCCTTGTACTGTTCTAATTGTGTGCCGGAACCTCTAAAAGAACAACAAGACCCCGACAGGAATGGCAATGGCATATGTCAAACAAAATCAAGAAATTGAAACACGGAACTATCAGAGTTTTTTACCTGCTTCTCATTTTGGAACTGACCATCGTTGTAATCTCTGATGATAGACAATACAGGGAGAACATACGCGAATGAAACTCCCATAACCGTGGGAAGTCTTGTTCCTATAAGGGTTTGTAGCAGCGTGTTGATTCCCGACATAAACAATATTGTCTGTATAACCCGCGCTTTATCTTCCTGTTTTTGTTAACCAAAAAAAAAGAATAATCCATTTTAGAAACTACATAGTCCCAAAGATTCGTAAGCCAAAAGGAGAAAACATACAGGATCTCCACCCATTGGGGGCACAAGCGTGTTGGCAATCAAAACAGTAGTCCCGAGCATTACGATGTAATGCTGGAAAGCAAGTACAACCGTCTCATCTGTATGTAGAGAAAGCGAAATTGATCAAAGACAATGAAAATGAAACAAACTCAGATTTTTAAAAGAAAGAATAGTTCCTTCATATGAAAATAAGTAATAACACACCAACCAGACAGATTATTTAATCTTAATATTTTATTTAAGCCCATATAACTATATACCACTGAAAGTAATTAGTAGAGCTGAAGAACGAATATGCAAGAGTCTTGGAACGAATATGCAAGCTTTATATAGTTAAACATCAGAAGCATCGAATCGGATTCGGAGATCTAAATGATTATTTTAGACACAACAGAAAGCAAGAAAGCTAAAGCAGATAAGGAGAGAGAAAGAGAGAGAGCAAGAGAGCGAGAGAGAGAGAGAGACTAATGCTACTTTTGACTTATCGTCTTGCATCTGGATCGGAATATTCAATCAAGAAAGTTGAGAGAGAGAAAGAGACTAACGCCAAGAAGGGTTAGAGTGGATGCAGTACTGAAGATGGTGGAGTTGCTCTGCCGGAGTCCAAGTGGGTCCTCTTGAAATCGCCATAGATGGAACCGGCGGAGGACCGGCTGCAGCCGGTGCCGGTGGATGTTGATGATGGTGACCTGTTTCTACCATTCTTTTATAGAAAATATCTTTTTTTATGAATCTACCTTTGTAGTTGCAGAAAGTTTTCCAAATCAAACCGACAAGCAGAAGATGATAAAAAGAAGTTCGAAGCAGAAAAACGAATCTCGAGACAAAGATTTAATAAGACCAAGAAAATAAAGTCACTTGTTTGCTTTGTGGGAGAAGGAACATAACTAAATATATATTTTTAATTTTATGTATAAAGTATTAACTCCCCTGTTAGTTGAAAGTTTAAATTGTTTATTTAGTACTGTAACTACTCATTATTAAGGCGAATAATGAACTTTCTTTTTGTCATCTTCTTCATGTCTTTTCCAGGGTTCTTTATCGGTATTTGACTCGATAAAAAAATTGAGTAAACATTTGGAAGGAACTTTATTTTACCATTAATCAAGTCGAGTATATCCCAAATATTTTTCGGTTAGTTTGGCCATCTCCAGATTTAGGTTAGGTGTGAGCAATGTTCAAAAATTCAAAAATTCCCTAAACGTTACACGTACATTCGGATTAGACCTAGCAATTAATAAAAAAAATCAGAAACTAATCATAAATTAGTCAAGAATTAGTTTAAAGGTTTTTTAATTTTTTTGGTCATATATACTATTATGTGTAATTTATAATCAAAAATTGATCTAATGTTTTATTCTCTAATAAATAACCAATAGGTCGCGGATTCAAAAAAAATGATTATTTTTTATTGTTTTGTTAGGAATCAGATGGTGGATTGCATTAACCAGACTGTACCGGAGTAGACTATACCGGACCAACCTATAGATCAATCCTAAACCCACTTGATTTAGGTTTAGTCTATGTAATCCTAAATGACTTTGGTTTACTACTTATTTTTATCTTTATTCATGTTTATCCATACATAATTGTAGTCGGTTTAAACCCCTTGTAAACCCTTATATAAAAGAAACCTCTTTCACATAATAATACACTACTTTACACACATTCATTCTCTTTACGCACAACATATTTTTTCACATTTCTCATTAGTGAGTCAAATTATCACTTTACCTTTATCTTCTTCTTTAGAGAATATCAATTGAAAATCCTAATTGTCGCATATGTGTTTTGTTGGTGATTCTTACCATCTTTAACTTGTTTCTTTAAAAATTTTGCCCAATTGTAATAGATTTTCATCTTAAAGCATAATTCTAAACTTAAAATTTAGAAAAATTGAATTTTCATATGTGTCTGAGTGTAAGAATGTTTTGCCCCAAATGCCACGGTAAGAGAATGATCGGTGTTTACTCAGCAATTAAACAATCACGGTTGACGGGTTTTTGAACATAAGATGTGAATAAAACGATGAATCTGAATCTAGCAAATTAACAAAAAAATCAAAAAAAATCAATCAAGAATTGATCGAAGATTAGTTTTGAGTATTTTTACTTTTACGAATAAATATTCATATATTTAATTAATTTCGTAAATACTACAATGTATTACTTTAATTTGGTGATAAAAGGCTGCAGCCTGTCCATTAACTTCTTGGGTTCAACACTAGAATAATACATTTTGCTTTTTTATCGTGTTCTTTTTTAATAAGGGTATTTTTTTGTTAATTTTTCAAAATTATTAGGTTTTTTACAATTTCTCTTTACGGGGCGCCATCCATTGTTTTCACAGTATTCACTTTTTTGTAGCTTTCTTATTTGTTATACCGTAAAACTTGTAGAGATGTTATTTAAATCCTAGTTCCAAGCTTTTGAATTATAAAACGTGAACCGTTTTAACTTTTACTGTTTCATTACTGTTAATCGGCCACTCAACCCACGTTTTAAAACCTGAGTTTTGGTTGAATACATATTTGAATGAAAAAGAAATTGAAATAAAAATAAAATCTACATTCCCTTTCATTCTTTTTTTTCTCTTTTTACATTGTTCCCTTTCATTTTCTCTTCTAATTATTATTATTTTTTTCACCAAAAAGTTATTCTATTACTCAAACATGAGGTGGTCTGGGAAGCCAAACCAGAATAGAACAACCAACAAAACAAATATCTTTGTGGAAAGAACGAGTATTCCTAGCTAGTCCATCTGCAGTCCCATTGTGGGTTCTCGGGATGTGACAAATCTCAAAGGCAGGGAAGCAAATTAGCAGTGTTTGAATCGCCTCTAGTTCTGTAGCAAAACTCAGCCAATCCTTGCAATCAGTGTCGAACCTTTGGCAAGAAGAATATTGGAACATACATTCCATTGCCCATCTATGAGCCTCTAATTCCGAATGAAGCGCTGTCTCCCGCTTGCTCAGATTAAGCGACCCCAAAAGATCAATTTTCCCCTTATCGCTCTTCCACACCCAACCACATCCACTATACTGATCTGTGGCGATCCAAGAACCATCTACCATACAGATATTCTCCAAACATAAGGTCTGTGCAGATTCGCTTCTTTGCATAATCAGATTCTAATTATCGACTCGTTAGCGCTAAACCACGCGAGGCATTCACTCTTTGCATATCGTACCAATTCCCTTGGATCTCTGTCAATTCCCCTGAAAATTTTATCATTCCGGGCCTTCCAGATATACCAAATTATCCATTGAAAAGATTCTCTATGTTGGTCAACCGAGAACTCATTTTTGCGCCAGAAAAGGTAATCCATATTGGCATAGATACTAGTCAATGGAAATCCATTTTGACCTGAGGGTATCGAAGATAAAGCCCACACTTGTACCGCAAGAGGGCACTCGAATATAGCATGTGTAACTGACTCCTCTGGCGCCCCACATCTCGGACAGTAATCATCACATCGCAAATGTCAATAATTAAGATTTTTTGTGATCGCCACATGCCCTGTGATTAGTTGCCATATAAGATGGCGCATTGACTTTCCAAGCAAAGGCTTGAAGATCAATGATACTGGGTTCACAAACCCCACTCGCCACATTATTCCTCAAAAGTTTCCTAGCCACCCAGTAACCTGATTTGACACTATATTGTCCACTCTTAGTATAACTCTAGAAAAAAGAGTCGCGGTGGTATGTCGTACTTATGGCGATAGATCTGATGAGGGGAATATCTTCCTCGTCTACATAGTTATTCAGTAATTCAATATCCCACTCCTTGGAATCATGATTTATGAGATCGCTAACTCTCAAATTCGGGTGCAGTACTGGAGCAGACGAGGAAGCCCGCCTGGCTGGTATTGTTGGAATCCAAGGATCCTCCCATACCTTAGTATCATGTCTAGAGTGGATCTTTTGTCGGATTCCCAATAATAATAAGTTTCGTGCAGCCGAGATACTGTTCTAGACATATGAAGGACTTGTTACCGACGATGCACACAAAGGCAAGCTCATCTGATAATATCTTCCTCTTAACACTCTAGCCACTAGTGAATCTGGAAATCTGACTAGTCTCCACAATTGTTTAGCTAATAAAGCCAAGTTGAATTCGTGAATTAGACGAAACTCTAGACCTCCTTCATTTCGTGGTTTGCAGAGTTTTTTCCATTTTGCCCAATGGATACCTCGTTTAGGTGGGCTTGAACTCCATCAGAACTATGCAATGGCACTAGCAAGCTTCTCACAAATCTCTAGTGGTAATAGAAATGTAGACATCATATATGTCGGGAGTGCTAATAGTATAGATTTGATTAGGACTTATTTCCCACCTTTGGATAGCCATCTACCCGTCCACCCATTCACTCTATACATCAACTTGTCTTTAAGGAAAGCAAAGAGTTTGCATTTGGATCCACTAATATCTTCTGGTATACCCAAATAATACCCCATTCCACCCTCATTTTGGATACCAAGCTTATCTTTAATCAGCTGCCGAGTTTGGGCGTTTATCTTCTTACCAACAGAGAAGATTTCTCAAAATTAATACATTGACCAGACGCTTCTCCATATTTCCTGACCTCTTTCATTACTTCGTCACATTCACGGGGCTCCTCCTTACAAAAGAACATGCTATCATCAGCAAAGAGAATGTGAGATATCGAGGGACAAGCGCGTGAAACACGCATCCCCGTTATCGTCTCTTGATTCTCTGCATGATTTATAAGGCTAGAGAGTGTTTCCATGCATAGAATAAAGATGAAAGAAGACAAAGGATCCCCTTGACGTAGACCTCTTCCCGGTATAATATTTCCCCTTAGTTGCCCATTTAACAGTACTTTATACTGAACCGAGGTTATGCAGCGCATAATCCATCCTATCCAGGTTTCTGAGAACCCCATCTTTTGCATCACTGCATGGATGAATGGTCATTCCATGCGATCATACGCCTTGCTCATATCCGTTTTGATGGCCATCCTTCTATTTCGCCCATTATGTTTAGTCTGCAGCGCATGAAACATCTCTTGTGCAATCATGACATTATCCGAGATTTGTCTTCCGGCCACAAAAGCCGATTGTGTTTCGAAGATTAGACCTAGCAGAACTTTTTTAATCTCTAACATAAGACCTTGAAGATTATCTTGTAACTAACATTGCATAATCTGATGGGCCTTATCTTAGCCATCTCATTTGACCGCTCCACCTTAGGGATAAGGCAAATATTTGTGTCGTTGAGTCCATTTGCTATTGTCCCTTCAAAAGGAATTGATTAACCATAAGGGTTAGGTTCTCCTTCACGATGTCCCAGTATTTTTGGTAAAAAAGAGCTATCATCCCATCTGGCCCAAGAGCTTTCTCAGGGTGCATTGCGAACAATGCTAATTTTACCTCCTATTCCATAAACGGGCCTGTTAGGTTCGCATTATCCTCCCAGTAATCTTCGTGGAAACCTCAGAAAGAGTCTCATCAATATTTCCCGGATTAGAACTCTCGAACAACTCTCTAAAATATGTAGTAGCAATAGCAACTAAGCCCTCTTCATCTTCCACAACATTCCCATTTGAGTCCAGGAGTTGAGTAATCTTGTTTCTTGCTTCCCGTTACTTTGTTACTGCAACGTTCGCATTATTTTTATTTATGAAATTATTTCACTTCAATTATTCATATTTGTTCTATATTCTACCAATCACACACACACACACACACACATATATATATATATATATGATAACTCACTAATGATCAAAATATAATAATTGAACTATGGTTAAAATAAAATAAAAAGAAAACATTAATTTCTATATTCAGCTAAAAGAATCAATTGCCCAAATGCAAAAAAAAAATTACATTCTCTTTCGTTTTTTTTTTCCTCTTTTTTTCTTTTTCCAGTTTAATCTTTTTTCTTCTAATTGTTTTTTTCTCTCAAATTTTCACTATAAATTTTTTTGTCAACTCAATTATTCCTATATATTATATATATGTCACCAGTTACACCCTATATAATAACTCGTTAATAAGGAAAATTTAATAGTTGAACTAACACTAAAAATGAAAATAATCTATATATATATATATATATATATTATATAGAAGTTAATATTATAAGCCATTTGAAATTGTCCACATATAATTTAAAATCACCAATCAGATATGCCAAATCATTATTATATTTTATTATTTTTAAAATGTTAATATATTTTCAATAAATACTAACTTCAAAATAAAATAGAAATTAATATCAAATAAATAAATATATTAAATTACAATCTATAATATACTTTAAAACTTAAAAAAAAGTATATAATACAATACTTCATATAAAAATGCAAGATCTCCAAACAATATAAATATATAAATGAATAACACATGATTTTCAAAGTTTGGGCTATATGCTATTGAAAATATTCACAAATAACATATACTGTATGTAAGTTGATGCTACAAATGATTGAGAAAGTTCACATATTATATAAATTAGCACTATTTTATTTATGTTTTTAAGTTTTCAATATTACTAGAAAAATATTTTTCTCAACATAAAATAGAATAAATATTAGAGCAATAAATATTTTTTTAAAAACCATATAAAGGAAGATATTTGATATTTGAACTAAATTTTGGAAGATTAACAAAACATTAATTAAAAAATAAATCAATAAAAGAGTTTATAAATAACAAAGACAAATGAATCTAAAACACATGACTTTCATAATGGAAACTCTATATTATTTAAAATATTCAAATATAATTTTAATATCAGTAATAATATACCAAATAAGTATCCTTACATGATATTATAAAATATCAAATTTTCAGAAAATTTTTATTTTAAAATAAAATAATACCTTAACCTACGCGCTCGCATGAGTATTTGTTTTATTTTTATAAGTTAAATTTAAAATATGTTATGTTTTTAAAATGTTTTCACAATGTATTGGTTATACATATTGAAATTGGATATTCATGCAACTAAAATGATGTTGTATATAATTGATCTCTCATTTGATAATATTTTTATAGGGGGTTTTACAAAATTGACTCAAAACTTGAAGTCAAACACAAAACTAACAATTTTTGGAATTTTGATTTGCCCTGTTTACCCCAGAAATTCTCATTATTCACAAAAATGTCACTGGAAGACTTACTGGAAGATTTTAAGTATGTCTTCGTAAATTGTGTTTTACTATATCATCCTCATCTTCATCAGTTATTCTCGAAAATGCCATTACCATCAATTCACCCAACAACCATGAACAACCAATATGAAGCTTTTAGTGCATCAAAAGATCGATTTTCACTCATTCTATCTCATATTTTATCCACAAAAACTACATATCTCTCAATTTCTCTCTATATTCATCCAAAAAATCTAAGGTTTTTGATTCTAACGTTTTTAAGGTTCATATAGCCATTCAAGCTCATGATTCCTAGTCATTAACGATTGAGTAGCTGTCTTGGTGAAATCTGTGTGCGTGGACAAATAAGCAAGTTTTCTCAGTTATTTAAGGTATGAATCAAATTGTTTACCTAGATTTGTTTGCGAGAAGACTTACGTGAAGTCTTCTCGACAGAAAAGACTTCCACGGAAGCCTTCTCGTCAAAGTATAGGTTATTTTTGCAATTGACTTTCTGTGTGGTTTTTAGAGATCGTGGAAGTCTTCCAACTTTTCTTTGTTGACAAAAAAATTTTGGAGGACTTCCCTGGAAGTCTTACCGGATAAACCAGGTAGTTTTGCAATTAACCGATCGGTGTCAGAAATTTGACTTTCTACCGAAGACTTCCCGGTAAGTCTTCCAACAGAAGACTTCCAAGGAAGTCTTCTTAACTATTACATTAAGTATGCTTACGTTCGGTGGAAGTCTGCGTAGGTTATTTTTGCAATTAAAAATTTAAACTTAAACATTTAATTTAAATTGAAAGACTTCCATGTAAGTCTTCCAACTTACGTGGAAGTATTTCAGATTTTTTATTCCGTGATTCTGGTCAAATATAAGGTAACGAAAGAAGACTTTCAGGAAAATCTTCAAGCAGAATTTCCAGAAAGTCTTCTTTTGTTACCTTATGTTTGACCAGAATCACGGAATAAAAATCTTCTTTCGTTACCTTATGTTTGACCATAATCACAAAATAAAAATTTGGAAGACTTCCACGTAATATTTCCATACATGGAAGTCTTCCAATTTAAATTAAATGTTTATGTTTAAATTTTCAATTGCAAAAGAAGCCTACGCAAACTTCCACCGATCGTAAGAAAACTTAATGTAAAAGTTGAGAAGACTTCGTGGAAGTCTTCTGTTAGAAGACTTACAGGGAACTCCTCTGTAGAAAATCAAATTTTTGACACAAATTGGTCAATTGCAAAACTAACATGTTCATCCGAGAAGACTTCGAGGGAAGTCTTCCTAAATTGTTTTTGTCAACAAAGTAAAGTTGGAAAACTTCCACGAAAGTCTTCTCTAAAAAACACACTGAAAGTCAATTGCAAAACTAACATATACTTTGACCAGAAGATTTCCGTGGAAGTATTATCCATCGAGAAGACTTAAACTTAAGTCTTCTTGCAAACAAATTTGGGTAAATAATTCGATTCATACCTTACCACTGAGAAAACTTACTTAGTTATCCAAGCACACAAAACTTCACCAAGACAGCTACTCAATCGTTAATGACCAGGAATAATGAGCTTGAATGGCTATATGAATCTTAAAACTTTAGAATCAAAAACCTTAGGTTTTTTGATGAATACATGGAGAAATTGAGAGAAATGTAGCTTTTGTGGATAAGATATGAGATAGAATGAGTGAAAAATTATTTTTTGATGCATTAAAAGCTTCATATTGGTTGTTTATGATTGTCGGGTGAACTGATGGCAATGGCATTTTCGTGAATAATTGATGAAGATGAGGATGATGGAGTAAAACACAATTTTCGAGGTCTTACTTAAAGTCTTTCAGTAAGTCTTTTAATGGCATTTTCATTAATAATGAAAACTTCTAGGATAAATAGGGCAAGTCAAAATTCAAAAAAAGTAGTTTAGTTTTGTGGTTAACTTCAAGTTTTGAGTCAATTTTGCCCATTTATTTTAAGTTTTAAAAATAAAATTACTATATTTGGATAAAATTGTAAAACTTAGGAAAACCTTTTTGATTAAATAAATAAATTAGGTTTAATCTTCATAAAGCAAACTAAATTTTAAATAAAATTAAAATTAATATTATAACTATTATTATTATCTAAAACTTAGATACTCTTACCCCTAAAGCTTAAAAAATAGGAATTTTAAGATTTTATTTTAAATTTTAATGATTTTAAAATTTTCTTTGAAACTTATTACTATTTTTATTTAAAAGTACAGTTTAAGACCATCTCTAATAGTTACTCTATTTTTTATTAATAGAATTGGGTTTTTTTTCAATTGTACATAATTTTAAAGTGAAAATAGAGTGTTGAACAAAAATAAAAGGAGTACTCTATATTTGGAGTTAACTTACTTTTTACTCTATTATAGAGTGAAAATAGAGTATAATTATATCATTTGTACTCTAGATTCTATTTAAAGTGAAAAATAAAGCAGAGTTGGAAATGCTCTTAGTATTAAACGAATTTGTTTTCAAATATGTATATTAAATGAGAATAATATTTAACTCGGTTATTTCAATTGGGTTACAAAACAATTTGCGTATTAGAAAAATTAACAAAATTTAGTTGAATTATTTTATGGAATTTTACCTTATAATCCCTTAGACATTCAAATAAATAAAATTTTTATTTATTTTAATTTTCTTTAACTGAAATAATATTTATATTGAAATATTAGAATAAAAATAATTTAGATATGAAATTTAAATTTTAAAATTTTATTACAAACCTATTAACTATTATAAAATTGTTTATTCTTATGTTATATATAGTGAATTTTCTTTGTATATTAGCTGAAAACTTGTAAGGGGTAAATTACTCCAAGTTCGATAACTTTACCAATTACATCTAAAAAATTCAAAACAGAAGATTAACCAAAATAACTTTTTAAATGTTGATCACGTTTAAGTTTTAGGGGTAAAAGTAAAATCACCTTTTAAATGTTGATCACGTTTAAGTTTTAGGGGTAAAAGTAAAATCACCTTTTAAATGTTGATCACGTACGTAAAGTTTGTTAAAAAATGTTGATCACGTAAAGTTTTTGACTATGGGCAATGTAAATTCCAAAAAAATTATAATAATAATAATACAAAGAAAAAACGAAATCTAAGCTCACCAATTAAAAAGTGGAGTTTAAGATTTACATTCCAAAAAATCTCAGACCGTGTTTGACGTTGTTGCTTATGATATATATACTTCGCGTAAGTGTGGTTGTTGGTCGATATAGGCCAAAGGAGAATTTGATACACATTTCTACATAATGACTGCAATGTAATGTTTTTATTCTAAAAATTTTCAATTTTTCTCTAATATCTTTGAATTTTAAAATACCAACTTTTATATTATTTTTTTTCATTTTTATCACATGTCTCTCTCACGGATTTATTTTGTTTTTCCACATTTTTCATTACATGGTTCTCATCTCTCCCTTCTTTAAAGTTAGATCTATAAATCATATTTTTTATTCATTTGTTAATCTCATGTTGCTTATAACTCTTACCTTAACTCTTTTATTGTTTTAAATTCTTACTTTATTTTTGAAATTTTCAATGTTTTGAAATCATTTTAATGGTTTTGTATATGCATGGTTTTGAGATCTAACACTAACTTCTTCGAACATTTAATACATTAGAAGTCTTCTGTTGGAATCTTCTCTCGTATCTTCTTTTTCATAAACAATCTTAGCGTTTTGGTAAGTTTTCATGGTGGAGTTTTGGTAAGTCTTTAGTTGCTTACAGTTCTTACCTTTTTCCCAAACTAAAATTCTCCAACCTTTTCTAAGTCTTTTAGAACTTGAAGACATCAAACTTTATATCCTCATGTATTTCTCACTAATTCATCTGGTTTTGCAGGTTTTTTATTACATGGTTCTTATCTTCTACTACTTTAAAGGTCGATCTATTTTTCTTGGTTATGTATTTTTGTGTGTTCTGTAATAGACATATCTCATCTTCTACTTATTTTCTCTGTTTTGAAGCCATTTAACGTTTTTGGATTTGCATGTTTTCAGATTTGAGTCAGATTTTGAAAGATATCAGAGTAGTTTTCTCGAATGTCTTCTAACATATGCACTAGAATACTTCCTGGAAGTCTTTTGACGGGGTCTTATTTCATGTCAAGTAGAGTCTAAGCTTATTTTTGTTGAGGAATGATCTAAAATAATTTTTTTTATGGTCTGCTTTGTGAATTGTATGTGTACTTTTTTAATTGTGAATTGTTTTGTAAATTTAAAAGTTAGTAATGCAAAAAATTTGGTAAATATGTTTATGTCTACAATATTATGTTGCAAGAAGTACTTGACATTATTGAAGTTATTGATACAACTTCAATAGCAAAACACAATAACACATAAAATAGTCAAATTATATACAACTAAGGGAGAAGACTTTTCAAGAAAACGTAGTCAAATTCACAAAATATCAAACATTACATAAATTCAAACATATAATAGTTTTACTAGAAGTCTTCTCGGAAGACTTCTTGTAAGTCTTCTCGGAAGTCTTCTCGGAAGACTTCTTGTAAGTCTTCTCGGAAGTCTTCTCGAAAGACTTAAATTCAAAGCGGAAAATTGAAATATAAGCGTGAAATTAAGCCGGAAATTCAAATTTTAAGTGAAAATTGAAATTTCAAATTTTATGAAAGTTAATAAGTATCTATTATGATCTAAGAATACACATTAAACCACATTACTTGATATTCTTCAAGTTATTTAATAATTTTGAAGTTAAAAAACTTATCTTAAAGTTACTTAACAATTCTACAAAAACTAATGTAGAAGACTTCCACGGAAGTTTTCTTAGAGTATAGCTAGAAACATTAATAAACACGAAGGTTGATAACCTCATAATTAAAACCAATTAAATTATGAATTTCAGTCAGGAACCTCAATATCAACTAATATACATAAATTAACAAAATATGTTAAATTATCTTTATAATTTTAGAGAAAATGAATATTTATTAAACTTTGACGTAGAAGATTTCTAGGAAGTCTTCTAGAAGATTTCTAAGAAGTCTTCCATTTAGGTTATTTTTCCAATTGAAATTTACAAAGGAAGACTTCCAGAGAAGTCTACTCGATAGCATACTTCTTTGGAAGTCTTCCTTTGTAAATATGAGCTTATTTTTGTTTTTGAAAAAAAATTGAAAATACGAGAGAAGACTTCCCAATAAATCTTCCAGGATAATTATTCTAGAACTGATTGTTGACAGGAATTATTCTCTAATTTGATATGTTCATTAAATATCTAGACCAACTCTCAATATGAATGATAATTCAGCTCCGTAGGATTCAGTTCAGGTATCAAACCCACTCCCACGGTTGTCAACTATCCTAGGATCAGGTTTCTAGCTAATTACTCTAGAAACAAGCAATAAGAACAAGTATGGCTGGAAAAAATATAGGTGACCTCCTTGGCTCTTTTCTAAAGAACGAAAACTTCTACCAAACTTCAATTATAAGAAGTTGATAAAAAAATTTCGGGAGCAGATTAGGAGGATTATCAATCGACACTAGTTGATTTTCGACTGCTTTCTCTTTGCGCGTCAAACAGACAACTCTTTAGTAAAAGGAGCATAACTTTTGATCCAACAGTCTTATCGACCTCTAACCGGTGGAGTTAGAAAGATAACTCAAAGCTATATCTTTGAACCAATTATGAGCTGAATCTCCACGTGCGAAGCCCTCCATTTATATCTAAACATCTGACACATATCAAATAGGTCAAGAATCTCCAAAGTTGGCCAAAACGTACCTAGACCTTCTATACCACAAAACAACACCAAAAAGACTCCAAACATATAATACAGACACTAAATATGACTTACAAAACGGCCCAAACAGGTAAAAACCATGGTATATAGGAAGCAGGCTGGTGCAAAGTCATTTGACGGGTCACGAACAAAGATAGTAAGCTGGTCGATCTTTCGGAAAGGTTTTCGACCAAATAGTTCCCGTCAATCTGATCTCATCCTTCTCTTGGACCAGTGGACCAATACTCGTCCAGAATTATCTAAACTAGAACAGTATAATCATATACTTACCATAAAAAACAACACTCGACCAGAACTATTGTGGGAAATTCTTCAACCACTAGAGGGTCCCATCGAGACACTGATTCGCCCTACTAACTTTTATTTTAATTCTGATCAACACATCTTGAAACTGAGCTTCATGGATTTTCTCGGCCAAAATCTATCCACTCGGGAGGGTCACTACATCCAGAGTTCTAGTACTCAAAAGAAAGGCACGAAGGCTAGATAAAGTTTTTAAGGCCACAAAGGACCAATAACAAACAAAGCCTCTATCTTGGGAAAATATTCTGAAAAAGGAGAAGAGAGAGTGGGGATCAGCATCCTAAGCCGGTAGAGTAGATTTTCCAGAAGCTCCGTCGGACTTGTCGTCGTATCTTTCTCTACAGTCTTATTCTCGGGAATATGAGGCTCATCCTCGAACATGGGAGTATCTATACCCTTAAGCTTGGCCTCCGCTGTCATCACAAACTTATACTGATTCAACTGCACCGCCGGTTTCCAGCTTTCAGTTTGGTGTTTTAGCCACTACATCATCAGGGAGGTGGAATACGATTGAAGAAAACAACCTCTGGGTTTAAAGATAAAAAATGAGAGAACCTATGGGGTCAAACTCAAACCAAACAATACACCCCCAAGTTTGGATGGTTAGAAAAACCTCTGGGTTAACACTCCATCAAAGCTAAAATAACCACCGAGTTTACAAATAAACTGTGAACTTCCTTTCTAGAATAGGATATCAACTCCTTAGAACCTCTGGGTCCTCAAGGATGAAAAACACAACTCCTCCAGGAACTAAAGACTAGTTCCTTAGAACTTCCAATTTCTCAACGACTCAAACTACAAATCCCCCTGGATTTGATGCATGGCCTCTGGCCTCCTGGTCCCATAAGAAAATTGCCTAGACTCCCCGGGGTCTAAGTGACTACTAGCCTGACTTTCGGTTTAAAACAAGCATAACACGCTGCTGGTTCAACATAACTAAAATAGCTATCCATTGACCAAACTTTCCTTAATTGGCTATGCGGTCCACCAATCCCTTTCTTAGACTTTGATCGCTCTATGATCAGTTTATCCCCACTTATTCTAAGTCATTAATGCTTTGATAGTACGAAGGACCCTTGATACTTAGAGAAATATCAAGTTCTTATCCTTTCATAACGAAACAAAACTTCCAACACTTAGAACAATTTTTCACTTTCTTACAAAGAAACCTCTCCCTGGATGCATTCTTCCATAAATAAAAATGCTCCGGAAGCAGTCGTTAAGACTACCTTCAGAAAAAGGCACACTGTAAAAAGGGAATACCTTGGTATTCAAGTTGGATAGCACTTTGACCTGGCTTTCAAGACACTTCCGAGAACTCTTGAAATTTTCACCCGCGGACTTCGACTTCTTCATGTATGATGTAAGAGAAGCCAATGTTGCTCTCTTTCAGATATCGCTCCATAGCTCTCTGATATGCCTCCAAAGCTTCAGCTTCTTTTGTTTCCGACATGGTTACTGAGAAACACGAAGATGGAAATTTAAAAAGAGGTATGATGAAAAAAAGAAACTACAATCAGCGGAAACTTACCCCAAAGACTGCTACACTTCAGAGCGTCTCAGATCACTAAGAAAGGAACTTGACAATGATCGATTGGAAGCGCTAAGACTTTCTCAACTGTTTCCTTACCATCCCGAGGATCAGAATGCGAGATTCCCGCAAAAGAACATCAGTATTAATATACAGAAAGTCATAATATCACCGGAATCATAAGAGTTCCCTAAACCTACCAGAAAAATGCCAAAATGTGGAAAAAAATGACGGGTCATAAAATCAAACTTCTCAGACCAATCCTTATCAAACACGAGAAGGAACTTCCTCTCAGAGTATTTCCTGTACAATACTGTTTCTTCTTTGAGAATGAAGATAAATCCTAAACGCCCTAACCCAGACGCTAAGTCTGGTGAGGTTCCTATGGATCAACTTTGATATAATCAGGCCGTCCAGTTCATTTTAATGCCTTTATATTCTTAAGTTAAATTCAATTATTATGTGATTCATTGATTTAGAGTCTAAATGCCTTAGCATTAGAGTTAATAGGATAAAATGATTTTTATCTATATCACAAAGGATTCGTTTACAATTAGAGTTTGCCATATAAGCTATTATAATGTACAATGATCCTAATTAGTCTATCAAACCACCACCCATATTCTCTTGGTTTCAAGTCTTCACGGCTAGGCCAGATCTTTCCCACGATCATCATCAATTCCTAAAACCTTTCTCCATCAATTCTTTGAGTTGCTTCTTTAGCTCAGCCATTTCGACCAGAGCCATTCAATATGTTGCCTTGTAAAATGGAGCAGCCCATGTTTCAATTTCAATTGTGAATGGATCAGACCGATCAGGTGGTAAACCCGAAAATGCTTTGAATACATCCTCGAACTCACTGACCACCAAAATCTCTCCCAGGTTGACACCTTTACCGACTTTTATTGTGGTGATAGTAGCCAAATATGCTTCACATACTTTCTCAAGGATATGTTATGCTTGGATTGCTGATTCCTTGGAACTCGATTGGTCCAGCTCCACTCTCAAATCATACTCGCCCACTGTGACAGTCCAGAGTGTCCCGATTCTTTCGCAACCAGTCCATGCCTAAGATCACTTCATGATTCTTAAGACAAACTATTATTAAAGCCACATGCATAATCTTTCCTTGGATTACAACCGAAGTTCTCTTAACCAGCTCTTGCGAATGCATGACCTGTCCACCTGCTGCATTCTCTATACCAAAACATCCATCTTGTTCCTTGAGGAACATCCCCTTTCCAGTCAACTCTGGGCTAACAAAACTTCGTGTTGCCCCTGTATCAAAACGTGTGTGTGTGTGTGTTCACACCACCAATACTTGAGGTCCCTACAATCGTTATGTTGGCTAAGTATCTACCATTATATGTTCCATGCAATGCAATGAAATAATATGAATATGTTAGGGATTAGTGACATACTATTGATCGCTTGGAACTTACTAGTCTTGCCAATCTCCTACAAAAGCTCATACACCCGTGGTGCCATGGTCGCCCCCTTGCCCTGGGCCGACCTGTCTACATCTATGCGGTTCCTCTTCTGCTCCAGTTGCAACTTTGGGCATTCTCTCTTGAAATGCCTAGTCTTTCCGCAATGGTAGCATGACTTAGCATCATCATTTGTCACTTTTCCTTCCCCTTGGTCCATCTTAGGATAGTTCTAGGTCGCATGTTCCTTGCTGCCACATCTGGTGCTGCTCGCTTTTCTTTGCGGATGGTAAGTTCAAGCTTTGTAAGATCCAAAAATTCCAAGAGATCAATTTCTTTCTTGCTTCTGGTACTGCTGGGCATGCACCTGAAAGACACAAGAAAATTTTATAAGTAACAAATAAAACAAAAAAAACTAGACTAGATCTATCCACAAAGTTTAATGGGGAATCAATTGCTCTCCAGCCACAACGCCAAATTTTATGTAGCTCAAATCACCCTAAAGCAACTCTCTCAAATAATAGATTGATTTAGGTACTTAGGGAACGAATCCACAAGGAGTGTGGACCACACAATAGACTTCAACATTAAGATTAAGCTAGGCAAGAATATTAAAAGCAGTAAATAAAATAATAAATCGGTTGTGAGATATTTGGGAAAAGTGTCAAATTTAGGGTTTCATGCAGGCAATTAGACATCAAATCTATAGATTCTAAGGGTGTAATAAATACCGTCCTAGAACTAGAATTCAAATAAGTAAGATATGAAGCTCTCGCTGCGAGTCTAATAAGATGTCTAAACCCTTGAAATCTAACTCTCGTATGCGAATTAGGGAAAGTGTTGATCGATACTGATGAGTGTCGAGCGATACTACTTTTAGACAACAATTATCATTGTTGGAGTCAAAACCAGTCACAACGAAATCAACGGCAAAAATCTTCCAAGAAAATATGCCTTAAAAAAATATGAGCCAGAAATGTCGAAGAAACTATACTGCATAAGTTGATCTATTTAATAAGGATATGAGGAGAAAACTTTGTGTGTTTCATCCCAGACAAGAAATGAAAGAGTTTCTATCCAAACATGAAAAGATCAGAAAATGTTCTTACGGAAGGTTTTCGATAAATAACGCATTTTACGAAACAATTTTCCATAAAGAAAAAAATCGGATAGTTTCCATGTAAGAACCTCATCGGAAAGTCTAGGAGATAGTTTTCCGTAAAAAAATTTAAGGAAATCTGTACGAAAAACTTACGTGAAACAAGAAAAATAGTTCTAAAGGCCTACGGAGCGATCAACTGATAGAATGAGAACATAAGAAAGGCATCAGCACCCCCTCATGAACTCAGCATCGCAACACAACCATCTCTCTCTCTACCATCTCGTCACACAGCTCCTCTCTCTCAACCATCTCGCCACACAGCTCCTCTATCTCCATAACATCTCAGCACACAGCTCCTCTCTCTCTTCCATGTCACCACACACCCTCCCTCACTCCCTCCATGTTGCCACATAGCCTCTCTTACTCCCCATTTCACCACACAGCCTATCTCACTCCCCCATGTCACCACACAGCCTCTCTCTCACTCCGCAATGTCGCCACACAGCCTCTCTCTCTCCTCCATGTCGCCACACAACACCCCTTTTTCCTCCATATCGCCACACAATTCTCTTTGTTATATTTAGGGTTTATTAGGGTTTCGATGAATTACTGACACATAGAACGTCTTGGGTGAATTACTAAGATCCTTCAACATAATTGATCTAATTTCTTGTGTTCTAGAGTTGCTAACTAGAACCCTGAACTTAAGATGATTGACAACTACAAGAGTAGGTTCATTACCTGATAATAATTCTGCTAAGCTATGTTGTTAGGTGCATGCAAGAGCTGATTTAGTTAACCTAGTGAACATATCTGTTAAGAATTTAATTCTTGCCTAAGGAAGTATTGATCAACACTCTATAGTATCGATTGACACTAATTCCTTGTTCGCATGCGAGAACTGAAACATAGGACTTAGTCATCTGATTAGACTCGAAGCGAGAGCTGTATACCTTACTTGTATCCAAGTTCTAGGACAGTTCAACACACACCCTTAGCATCTATAACTCAGAATTATTATTGCCTAAAACCCTAAGTTTAGCTAATTTCTCATATACTTTACAACCAACTGTTTTACTTGTTTAATGCTTTAATATTTATTGCCTTGCTTAATCTTGATTTCTATAGTTTATTGTGTGTGCGCACTCCATGTTGATTCGATCCCTAAGTACTACAACCAAAACTCTTATTTGAGGAAGTGACACGACCCTAGGATGCTTCTTTG